>PNEQ01011254.1:0-139272 GCA_003012365.1 Medauroidea extradentata | reverse complement strand
GCTGTCAAACGAAAGACGTTTCTGTACAACAACACGCTGCAAATAACCTTAAAGCAGAGCTGCAGGTATGCACATGAGACACTGTAACAAGTTGATGCAGAATTCTTTTCACCAAAAATTAGGGTCACTAGCCATAATTTAAGACCTGAAAATTCTCGCATTTTCTTTAGGACACACGATAGAAACCGAACTACGAGAAGCTCATATCGCTTTATGAATTAGCCTATGAGTCATAGGCTATGACTAATCTCATTTTGACATGTCATGAACAGCGTTGAGCCAATAACAAAGAAGCAATTGAGTGCAGGCTCAATCATGAGGTAACCGGGCTAGATGGCGCTACGGTAATACGTAGGACTTGCAATCGGAAGGACCCAGGTTCGATCCTCGTCTCCGGACATTATGATTTCGGATTTTCGTGGTTTCCCGAAA
The DNA here is from genome assembly GCA_003012365.1 of Medauroidea extradentata. Classification (NCBI taxonomy): domain Eukaryota; kingdom Metazoa; phylum Arthropoda; class Insecta; order Phasmatodea; family Phasmatidae; genus Medauroidea; species Medauroidea extradentata. The sequence goes on along the minus strand of PNEQ01011254.1, from coordinate 138,840 downwards.
TCATTCCAGGCGAATGTTGGGATGGTACATTAACAAAGGCCATGGCTGACTCCTCTCCGAGCTAGTGTCATTGTACCAAGTTGTATGGTGCCGTCTCTAATGAACTGGCTGTCGACGAGACGACCTATCTACATAGGGAACGGTGATTTTCGCGGAAAAATTTTGCCCCACTTTGATTCAGTGCCTTATGTGCACAACTGCAGGTTTTCTTGGTGGTCAATGATTGGATGTTTTTAAAGCTCAGTGTCTAGGAGCTTTACCCGCATACACATACCATTTACTCACGATTACTCGTGGCTTTCTTTGTTAACGGTGCCTCTTAGCTCGAAACCATCCCGCCGCCCGGCCCCCATGGGCGAGGAGAAAGATCACGCTCTGCCACGCAGTGGACTTTGGCTAACAGTCAGTTGGAACCGCCGAACCCTTAAACGGAACGCTGAACCCGCATACACAGAGTGAGTGAGAGATTTAGGTCATCGCTCAACAACGAGATCTTCAGCACTGTTGAAAGGTGACATGAGGTGAATACGAAGCAGTGCCGGAATGAATGGGCGGGGTAAACGGGAGATCCCCGAGAAAACACGCCGACCAGCGGCATCGTCCGGCATGATTTCCACATGCGAAAATCCTTGGAACGACCCGCCGGGAATCGAACCCGGATCGCCTCAGTGGGAGGCGAATGGTCTGGCCATTCGGCCATCGCGGCCCCCGCATACACAGACGTGTGGTGATTGTCATTAGTAAATAAAACATATGACGCCTTTACTCAAAGACATGCTGCCGACAACAAATGTGTACACGTAAGAAATTGAAACAAGTTGGTGCAAATCTTGTCGCGAAAACCACCTGTCCCTACCTCTCTACCTCAATCGCGTGGTAGCACTGTGTCAGCAAGCCACCAGCGAGCTGCCTGCATGAGTACACACATATTCTTGGAGGCTAGCCGACACGTCAGAGCGCCCGCGAAATTTTCAGATCCCAAATCATAACATTACACCCGGCACGGGGACTTAACGATTATTAGATACAGAATGTTCTTAAAATATTTGACTATCGACTGTGTAGTTGTCGTTGGAGCGTGACTTTGGAGACCTGTGAATATGTACAGAAAAAAATTTAAATAATTAAGGCCTGATCATATAGAGCCAGCTCAGAGGAAGCTGAGAATTAACAAACGCGACGCTTTGCAAGAATACAGAGAAGTATGCAATCTAACCCGAAGAAAGAGGAATTCATGAAAACGTTGAAACCTGTACATATTTTTATAAAGAATAAACTTCTGTTTCGCGGTTACTTATTTAAGTTTTCATGAGGTGTATGAACATGTATCGGTAGCTAGACATAAGATGAGTTTGTTTTATTTGTAGACAGGATTGTAAAAAATATCCTTAAATATTTAGGACGTAATGAACCTAAACGCAGTATGAAACAGTTACCATATTCCCGTCTTCTAATTATATTTGCAAACTTTTACAGTTCTTACAATACAAGTCTGGAAACTGTAGTACACATTTGACTGTTTTTTTAACATGTGTCTGGGAAACAATTATACCACTCAGCACGCACATGCGCACGTGTGTGCAAATTTACAAACTATATTTTTTTGAGTGTGGCTCTGGAATAGGGACACATTATTTTCTCGAAAATATTCCAGTCCTGCCAGTTATTTTAATAATGTATATCATTTCAAAGTTATTAATTGGGTTATTTGAATCCTATATGCGTCTTGGAAACTTGCCTGCGAATCAGTGAAGTGTTATATCACAGTAAATTGATTCTGACTGGGTATGTTAAGTAAGAAACGCCTCTGCACAGAGGTACGTCGCTAATCACTTGAGACACGGAAATGTCGCGGGTTCAACGACCAGCCGGCTGGACTGCACAGTCCTGTGTACACTGTGTCCTCAGTTACTTGTACATTGCCTGCTGCTCCAGTGAGTGGACAGTTGTACATGTGACAAGGTAACGCGGGAGACTGTGAGTGCTTTCATGCAGGTCTGCTATTGGTTCACAGTCCTCAAGAAAGAGTTTCAGTGACAATCACTAGAGACCTGAAAAATTAACGCGTTCAATGAGCTGTAGGCTAGCCTACAAGAATATTTGTGAAATCGTGTGGACAGCAGCTGTTTATTAGCTGTTCGTTGACGCAGTTAAATGGGCCTGTATTCAGTTACAGTTTTATTATTGGCTCAGCTACTATACTTCCAGGAAGTGTCTAGTAAGTTAACGGCCAATTGTGAATTTGGTACAGACCTATAGTTGCTGGAACTCTAGCTTGGGCCCAAAAGAAAACGCTAAATTTTCCGGTCTCTAACAATCACCCAGTGACGAAAGTAACTAACGTGTACAGGAGTTTGTAACCTATCGTATTCTTAAATGAATTCGCGAAATTTCATAGTCTCTTAATCACTTAAACAGACCAGCAGATGTGTATGCAAGTTATTAAACGTCTTTTTTTATTTTCTTTAGTGTAGAAAACTTTTACAAAAATCAGGTGCCTCTGCTCTGGAAAAAAAATCAATAAGGACAGCGATATTTGAATACGTGCAAAATTAGCGCTAAATTCAGATAGAAAACTACAGCATGATCATATATGTTCACTCGACGTCTCTCATTGGCTTTCAGTACCATAGTCTGTCGCAGAGATTGCTTCTAGCCGATAGAGCCACGACTTTTTCGCGAAAATAATTTTGAGTAGCTTTGTTTCAATACCTTATGAGCACATCTGTAGCTCTGCTTCAAGTTTATTGGCAGCGTGTTGTTGTGCAGAGACGTCTTTCATTTGACAACACCAGTCAGAACAAGGTTATTACGACACCATACGTCTGTGATTGGCGGGTAGAACACTAAGACATATGAGAGTTAAAACATTCAATCACTAAGCATGAAGCAGAGATGCAGATGTGTACGTAAGACACTGAAACAAGTTGTTGCAGAATAATTTACGTGAAAATCAGGGATCTTTACCAGTTGTTAAATGACCAACTTCAAAGTGATCAAAATCCGGTAAAGGATTTACATAATGGCTCGTGCCTAATGAACTTACAGACTAAACTCGGGTATAAACAAGACATTTAAATACATATTACCACCAAATAATAACGCAAATTCTGCATTTGTCTATTGATATTTTGCGAAAAGTTATTGAGACAACATTTATTTCAAATTAGTTTAGGATGACACAGAGTTACTAGTTGAATTTCGGTTTGTACAAAGTGAACTTCCTGAATGCTAGCCGCAAGGTTTAAGTTCTGTAGTCCCCGGTTTAAACTCGGAAACATTTATACGTGCAAACGGCATTCAACGAAAAAAAAATTCAGAGCGTGCATACAGTATAGAAATTTACCGCATGGTAACATTGTTTTACCAAAAAACCACTGGTTCTGTGAATGGTAAGGGCCAGAGGTTGAGAGGCAGCCTAGCATGACAAGTAGAGACACCATAGATAAAATGTAAATAATGACACCATACGTTATTTCAATTTATACAGGATAGCTAGTGGGCTCGGCTGTATTATTTCCACATGTTTTATTGCTGTCCAAGACACCTTCAGGCCGTGAGCTATAAATTCAAGTCTAATCATGAATGTGACACAGTCGTAGACCAGCTCTTTGTTTTACGCAACAAAATAAAGTACGTGTTTATGGCCTTTGCCTACAAGCATGCGGTCTTTAGCAGGCCAGAGTCTTTAATGTGGCAACGCTGCATCGGGGGCCTGCTGGTCGCTCATTGGCTGTCATGGTCTGTGTAGACGTGTTAACACCACTAAAGCTGCACCTGGACACGCTACACACACTAGAGACGCTTATGAATACCTTACTCGACCTACTCGACAGAGTAGACATTACTTAAAAATCGGGCAAGAACCTCATGCGATGAAAGTCTACAGGACAGCAAGATCTGTAAAGATTCAACTCGATCTCGTCAATTGGTCCATGGTCCAATTAGGTGTATCTTGCTCTGTAGCAGTGAAGATAGCCGCCAGCAGACGAGATACAGGATAGCGTTCGTAAATAGTAACAAACACAGGCTCTCTCGTTTACACACCAAAGAATTTGTGCGGTAAGACGTTTGAGTGCATGTTCACGAAAAATCTGTGTCGAAATATAGAATCTTTGTCCGACGAGAAGTATGGAGGAGTTGATCAAGTAAAAATGTCGCCATGGACGTAATTCAGGTATGGAATAAATTATATAAATATGAATAATTACGTCTTCTAAACATATAATTTTTTACATTTCAAATTTACTTGCACAGTGCTTACACTGTATTAATAGAAAAAAGTAGGGGTTAGGTGTCAGATAACTGCCACTTTGCAGTCCGTTATTGATACGGAATTTTTTGGGGGTTAACTCTAGCATATTTGTACAGTATACACTACTAGTATTCAATTGTAATGCTACATATATACGGATTTTACCGGTACAGAAGGATATTCTACACTGTTCTAACCTGCTCTTATAATACAGTTCTGCCAAATCGTCAACCGAGATTAATAGTTTCTATAGATTTTTGCTTTTTTTAATAAGCCGCCAACATAATAATCTCAAAGTTACGTGCGCTCCGAAAAAACCGATAAACATCCAACGAATGAGTAGAGCTAAGTTTAATTCTACTACAGATTAGAAAGAAAATATGTTTTCTAATGCGAGAGTTTGGTACAGGGAGAATTTCGGCTGCTAGTTTCGCTGCAATCGCATGTGGACCAGAAAAATACGAAACTATTGTAAAAATATAATTTTAAATAGACTTGGAAATGCCAGAAGTCATTTAACTTAATTTTAAAGTTAAAATTAACCGATTTCGCGTTTTGGATTATCAACTTTATGTAACTTAAAATTCAGGAAAGCTCTGTGATTGGTCAGTTAGCACCCATTAGCGATACTAGCGTTCAATTTTCACTGTGACATACTTTTAACATTGATCTTTCTAACCTGTAGTAGAATTAACCTTAGTAAAACCGATACTGTGACCACTACTACCGAGTAGATTATACCTACTAAATTTTGGTAAATGCCTTAAGGCAGGCAAGTAGTGACAGGCACCAGCCCCCCTGAAAGCAGCGTTGCCACATTCAATATTCCTGTCTTCTGATACGTAATGACTAGAGACATGTAAATTTCGCGATATTTTCTGACAGCTGACTAGGCTCCAAGTGACTATAGGCTCGTTCGAAGTCTCCCGCTGGCCGATACTGTCGTTATTTACCGTGGAGAATGCGTACACTGTAGAGAGGCTAATCTTTGTAAAGACATAACACACGTAAATGACTCTCGTGGCCAACTGAATTGCAGATTATGCTCTGTTATGTACAGGAAAGTGAAGTTTAGTCTGCTGTCAAATGATAACGCGAATTTTGCATGTCTCTAGTAATGACTAGGGACCCCTGTTTTTTGCAATAAGAATTTTGCCCCACTTTGTTTCGGTGCCTTATGTGCACATATGCAGTTCTGCTTCGTGGTCCGTGATTGGATGTTGTAACTCTCACGAGCCTTGGGGTTCTATCGGCAAATCACAGATGTGTGGTGTTGCACACAGTAAAAAAAAAAATTGTATTTTTACAAAAAGGTTTTTTTGTAACACTACGAAAATATTTTGTAAAATTTACAAAAATCTTGTACATTTACAAATTTCTTTGTATATTTACAAACATTTCTGTAAATATACAAACAAATTTTGTATATATACAGCTAATATTTGGTTCATTTTACAATAATTGCTTGTAGTGTTAGAAAATTTTTATTGGAAACTAGTTTCCAAAAAAAATTTTTTTGTGAAATTACGAAATGTTTTGTAAAATGTGAAAGGTCTCCTAGGTTTATTTTGTTTCAATTCGAAAAATCTGCTCATTAGCATTATTTTACTAGTTCCCAAAGTTGTTTACGATATTTGTAACCACTTTAAAAGGTTTCTGGCATCTTACATTTATTATCTGACTGATAATGTTCTGATATTACGTTACAAGAATTTCCTTGTACATGTACAAATGTTTTTTACTGTGCAGGAACGTTATTGTAATTGGCTCAGTCAAATCAGATACGGCTCTTCACGTAGACTCGCTGCCAATAGCCATGAACCAGAACTGCAGATGTGCACGTAAGGTACTGAAACAAACTGGGGCAAAATTCTTTTCGCGAAAAACATGGGTCCCTAGTAATAACGGCTATGCTACAAGGTGCTGTTACATACGATCGTTACGAATAGACTATATTTAGAAGAGCGTAAATTTCGCAAATATATTTGGTAACTGCTTAGATTTCACAGTCCTTTACACTCGATTAGTACAAATGTATGGGTTTATGGACATGCACCATTGCATAGCTTATGATTAGAGATTATGGTATATCACGAAAATGTTTTGTGCCAACATACCCTTGAAAGCACTGTAGTTTCTTGCAACATATATGATTGGGTGATAAACGTCTGACACAACGTATATGTCTGCAGACGAATAACAGGCATTAAATATTACATTAACATTAGTGGGATTATTATTCGTTCAGTCAAACAGGGCAACAGATTCACGTACAAACGAATGCCAGTAATCTTCTTGCAAGCTGAACGTGCGTTGAAACTAACGAACAGACAAGTTCTCAGGCGATAAACCATCATCTCTACTTATGATTCGTTGATATAAATCTTTAAAACGATGATCCTACTAGTCACAAAGACAGTGAAATATTTGAGCGTATAGAAAAGTACTTCCTGTAAATCCTTCAGCATCAAGTAGGTCTACGTCAGCAGTTTAACGAACCCGCGAATTTTTCAGGTCCCTGCAGATAGAGGCAGCTGATGTTCGCACAAAATTAATTCATGGCGTGTTGCATTTCAGAACACGTTCAAAACTCACGCCCACGCTAATGACTGCATGCTTACATCCCTTACGAGTCTTGGAGATACGTCCTCTGCGAATAACTGGCGTTTTATGTCGCAGAAACCTAGTTCGGAGACACGCGGAGAAAAACCATGAAATATCTGCCGATATACAGATAAGTAAATCAATTTGTATCTTGCACAAAAAATATAGTATACAGTCAAACGAAACTACCGTATTTATGTTTTACGCACAAGTAGGGAAAGAAAAATTTCGCCAAGTTTAATGAACTGCATGTTAGAATCTATTGTCCTGTGCACACTCAAGTACATTCACTTCCACTTACGGGACCAGCAAACAATGAATTAATATACTGGGCTTGCTTACATTTACATATAGGGCAGTGGAGTCCAGCATCCAGTTCACTGAACTAGGAAATCTTCCCTTCATCTACGAATAAGGGTAGAACTTCCCAGGTACATCAGTTAAAAAATTCGTCAAGGTAAATCAATTGCAGGCCATGGGCGGGGTTTCAGCATTTCGATTAGAGGGGCAATTAAGAGACATTAATCCAGCCAATAAAGGGACGAGGGGTCCGGTGCTCCTCCCCCGGAAAAAAAATTGGATTTCAAGGTGCAAAATGGTGAATTTTTAGTATATTTATGCAAAGTTATTGTGAAAACTATTACGGAGAAAGGGAGTGAGTACTGTGCAAAGAAAATATACGCACAAATGAAAATCGTGTGCAAATTTTTTTTCTTAAAGATTGTGGGTAGTAAGTGCCCCCCCCCCTTGCTTCCCCCTAAAATCCCGCCCCTGTTGCCGGCCAATGTCAGACATCGAATGCGTGAAAAATAGATTAATGTTTGGTCTGCTGCCAGCAAATAATTCGATTTTACAGGTCTCTGGTAATTACATTTAATGGTTATAAACGAAAGTGAAGTGAAAGTGAGAAATTTTGGTCAGCTTTTGGCAGCGAGGTCTTTAGCACTGGTGGAGGAAGACATGATTTAAGTATGGAGCAGCGCCGGAATGATTGGGCGGGGGAAACGGGATATCTCCGAGAAAACCCGCCTACCAGCGGCATCGTCCGGCACGATTCCCACATGCGAAAATCCGGGAACCGACCCCGCCGGGAATCGTACCCGGATCGCCTTCACATGTGAGAGTTACAACATATAATAACTAAGGAAAAAAAGTCTCGAATCAAATTACCTTCATGCTAGAATCCGTTATCCTCTGCATTCTCAAGCCCCCATAATTAGCCAATAGCTGTTAGTGACTGAAACAGCGGACAATGACCGGATAGGAGAAGCTTGAGTATGTACAGGATAGTATATTATAACATGCAAGTCACTGAATACGCGAAATTTTCATTTCTTTATTATTCACTGACTATGAAGGAGATCTGTATACGTACGTACGTATAAGACATTGAAACAAATTGACGCAAAAATCTTTTCGCTAGAACATCGTAGCTGTATTTATGCGTGTAACCAGAAGAATCCGCTAAATATTTCCGGTCTCCAATCACTTAAATTCGCGCGGGCATTTACGTAAATCGAAAAAAAGTAAAAGAAAATCCCCCCTTCAGCAGTATGCGGTCGTGTTGGAACCCAGGACCACCGCAGTCGCGTCGTGAGACACGCCACTTCAAGATCACAGAGGCTTGGTAATTAAACGTCAGAGAGAACGCTGTTCTTTTTTTTAAACCGAGTTCTGATCCGTACACGTCGATACAGCCTGCTTCCGACCGTTGGGTGCCGGGGAAGCTCACTGCACGGTCGTGAAGAGCACGCGGCCTTCGCTCGGCTAAGATCGACTATCGACAGTCTTTTTTTTCTTTCTCCTCCCTTCACCGCTACCAACCTAAGCAGCGCGTTGCCGGTAGAAGAAAAAAAAGTGGCGTGAAAACATTCGGGAGAGTTCAGTGCTCTGCAGTGTTGCTATAGGTGGTTCGGACTAAAGTGAGCACTTTTGTTGAAACCCTAGTTACTTTATTACTTTAAGATAATTTGTATTTTCCTGCCGCTTTCTAATGTAAACAAAGAAACCCAAGAAACTACCAAGTAAATATTGGTTTTAAGTTATTTTTCTTCATTAGGTGATTTTCAAAATTGCTGACACTGTCGCGAACTACCTACAGCAGTCGTGCCGGGCAGAATTCATAACGAACCATTACCAAATTTGCCAGAAGATTCTCGAATTTTCTGTCCTGGACCGGACGTGTGATCCGTGCTGCAGCGTGATAGGGAAAACATTTTTCTTGTGTAACTATTACAAATGTTTCCAATGCGCTTATTTAAGAAAAGAATACACACTTCAAACTGCGTCCATATGATTCGAAAAACGTCGTTCACTTATTATAAACATGATTCCCAAGCTCCTCTAAAGTGCTAAAAATGACTTTTTCGCGCTGCTGTAGCTGAGAAAATATCGATCGTTATCGTAGAACTAAGCCATGGAAACATGCGTTGAACTTTACCACAACATTTCTACAAATAAAACAACAGGGCCATCGCTTGAAGTTCCATTGAAAAACACATTCGACGAAAACACTGCGCGCTAATTTAGTACTCTGCGCCTAGAGGCGATGTAGAGACATGAACTTTTCGCGAAAAGAAATTTGCCTCACTTTGTGTCAGTGACTTGTGTGCACGTCTGCAGACTTGTTTCACGGTCAGAGATTGGATGTTTTGACATTCGTGTGTCGTGGGGTTTTACACGCAAATCACAGACGTGTAGTGTTACAGTAACCTTATTGTGATTGGTACAGTCAAATGAGAAACGTCACAGTTCAAAGACACGCTGCCAATATATGTGAAGCAGAACTGCAGACGTGCACATAAGGCACTGGAACAAAGTGGGGCAAAATTCTTTTCGCGAAAAGTTCATGTCTCTAGCGATGAGGTGTTTGACGGACGTTTTATGTTCGACTTATCGCTTTCCCAGTTTTCCGTGCCTCAAACGTAAAGAGAACGCTACCGTCCACTAACTCTTTAACACCTGCTCCGGTTTGATCAAATATTTGCCTACTAAAAATAATATATACATATGTCGTACTTGTTTAGTTACGTAAGAATTCTACTTAAATGCGCCGGCTATCTGCTCACAAGCGACGGTGCTATAAGGGCGACTTTGGAACGCACCGCCACAACGAACCAAGCACAGAACTAGCGTGCATGGTTTCTGCCGATCCATTTATACTATGGGATTTTAATCGGTGACCATATAATGTCCCCGGTGGAAAGTCTGCAGCATAGATCAATGCACGTTTCTATCTGGGTTTTACATACATCCGGTCAGTACATTTTGAAGTACGAGAGTCTGAAACTGCCGTTTTCATCAATGTTGGATGGCTTGGAATCAGTTTTTAATGAGCGTTGCGTCTGAACAATGACATTTTGAACTAGTCAGATGCGTGTTTTGTATCGTACGCTGGTACATCGGGCACTTGTAAAATGGTCTTGCAATAAAATCAATTTCCCTGCACATTACAACGCATTTGAAGCGTGTGGCAGGCTGTGTCCTTAAATATCGGTTTTAGTCGCCATATCCAATTTTACTACTTTTCGCAGTTTTGAAAATTTCAGAAGAAAAATATTAAAACTGTGATTATACCGCAAATTCTACTCACTTTGCGCTACAGTACATACATAGCAGTAGAGCTGGTAAAGTATAGTTAGTTCGCGATCAGTCGGGCAAATGATAAAAAAAAAATTTTTCCACACGGATTGCGGCGTAATTATAAGTTAACAGCTAAATTGCAATGTCTGTACTGTAGATAAATTTAAATAAAATTTGAGGTATAATCGGATATTCAACAAATTTTCTTCTTAGTATTAAAAAAATAATAAAATTCAAAATGGCGACTGAAACCGAGCCTTAATATGGTCGCCTACATGACACTTGAAAAACGTAGAGGAGTAATTTAAAAATTATTTAACTCGGCCGAAATGTGTATGCACATTAAAAAAACATATTTCATGACTCTTGTACAATATTAAAGAAGAATCAAACTGCAGGTTCAAATAATATTTCGCCAACGTTTTAGTAAGCATCCAAATAGCAGAACAGTCACTATCTACTCGAGCATGTACGTAGGCCTTTATAGGCCATTCGGGATAAAGTGAGCACTCAAAAACGCCCTGCTAAAGTTCTATTTTCAGCCAGTTCGTATCTTTCCGCGCGTAACAGCTAGCGACGGGAAACGACTCACCTGTCTGGACACGTCACTTGATATTTGCGCGTGTGAGATAAATTGTGCATTCGGTAGAAATCTGCACAGTTTAACAAAAATAGTTCATTAATTATATGAAGTACAATTATGTCGATTTCGAATAATTTTGTTTCAGTATTATTGTATTTAAATAGGAAAATACGCGGAACTATATTGCTTAATTTCGCTGCCAACCATACAAGCAGTAAGGGAACTATAGTTAATGTTGAGTTATATGCAGTAACGGCTAGTGATATACTTCAATTGTTAAATTGTTAGTGCTCACTTTATCCTGAACAACCTATTTGAAGTTTAGTTTACGGACAAGTGAACCAAGCCGGTTTTCAAGGCGGCAATTCATTCTTGAGCACGGTATCCAAATAGTAGCAAATACGAAGATTCGCAAATTTTAAACACGGTCAAAATTAGTGAACACTTTCCTCGAGAGGTTTTTGACCACATTGCGGGCAGCAGTTGACACAGTGTCTGAAACACTCGCCAGCCCCAAATACTGTCCGTTTCCTCTTCCCCGCGCAGTCGTCCGACGGATTTTCACACGTGGGAATCGTGCCACTGGTCGGGGGGCTTTCTCTGGCATCTTCCGTTCCCTCCACCCCTTCATTCTGTCGCTGCTCCATACTCACATCGTGTCACGCTTCACTAGCGCTAAGGACCTAGATGTTAAGTGCCGACCAAAATATCTTCACTCGAGCCCATTTAAAACCCAGCTACTATACACATCTTTATTTAAAGCAATTTTGATCCAGTACTGAGCAAATAGCAAACGGCCTTGTAATGAAATACCCTCCCTGCGCATTCACTATTTTCCTTTGTGCGTAAAGGCGCTTTCACACGATCAAATATTAATTGAATCCTCTTTCATGAATTCAAATTATTGTACTGCACAACGATTCTAGAAATTTTATTCAATAATCATTGAAGGGATCACTTAAAATGTTATCATTCAATTTGTAAATAAATTATCCAAATTATTTTGAAAATATTAACTAATTGTGAACGTCACAAAAATTTTTGTTTGTATCAATACAAAATTTTTTATTAATTTTGTATGTATTATATAATTTTAAAGAAATTATGGGCATATTAATGTTTAATATTGTTTAATTTGCGTACAGAATTAAAATATATTGCTTGAATTTATAATCCAAGAAAATCCTCTTCTCTGACTTTAAACATTTAATTAAAGAAAATTTTAAACATGTTCGAAACCAAAAATCTTTTACGAAATTCAAGGCATTCTATCAATTGGAAGACAAAATGGCCGCGGTTATGACGTCAGTATGGCATCACACGGCATTTAATAAATTGAACGCGAAAAGTTTACAGAATATTGAAGCAAAATTTTATCGTGTGAAAGGGCCTTAAATTATGTCGGTACAAGCACAGAGCTTTGTGATGTCAGATAGCCCGTAACACTTGTTTTTCAATCATCTCGTTTTCGTGCCTTACCTTCATGTTTTAACTCTCACGTGTTTGAGGGTTCTACTAACAAATCACATACGTTGTCACAATATCCTTATTCTGATTGATGCAGTCATATAAGATGCGTGTCTGAAGAAAGACACGGTGCCGGTAACTGCGGGGCAAACTCACAACCAGACTCTTCCCACTTTATCTAGTTTTACAGGAAAGTGAAAAAACCTCACATGTTGAGGCGCTAACTATATTGAGCCTATTGGTATCAAAAAGAAAGGAGAAACCACCATTTAGGCCTATTACCGAAATTGAAACAACCGCCAAAATTTAAGTTAAAATATCTAATAAGCCTCTAATCATACGTTTGGTTTCCTTGGATACTCACGTACATATAATATTTGTTGAATATGTGAGACAAAATCCATCACGACAGTGTGGGTAGAAATACAATAGATAAAAAATGACTTCTACTGTACATTTTGGCGAAGTGGAGACAACTCCTACTGATGCCAACAGCCTCACATAATGAATTATGGCGTGTTTAAAAAGCTTTGTTTTTTAATTGTCAAATTTGTCTGTTGCAACTAATATGTCAAGTATATAATATAGACACTATCTAATACCTTACTGAAGAAAAATTGTTTTGTATAAGATAGTAACGAAAAATTATTTGGACTTATCAGGCTTTCTTTAGTAACTGTACGCTCTCCAATATACCGCATCAGCTATTTGACGCATTTTCCGCCTACTTTTCAAAAGGGACGTGCAATTTTTCACTATCTTTGAATAGGCCTACATATTTAAGTACGTATAACTCAACAACCATTTACAGAAAACACGAACTCGGCGTCCTTACATCGAAAATGTGTTTAGGCCTAACTATTTTTCAGACGTTTGTGGATATTGTTTTGAAAGTTCGCTCCGCAACTATGAAGCCGATGTGCATGTAAGGAACAGAAGCAAGTCAGTGCTAAAATATTTTGGCGAAAATATGTGTTTCTAGTACTGGGACTATTTCATGTGCGTGTCAATAGAGATAACTTAGCCCATCGCCGATGCTCGGTTTTGCTCCCGAAGTCGTTACTGACACAAGCCCTGCTAGAGTTGGAAATCGTCCCTTGCCAAACTCGTCCATTAGAAATTAAATTATCTTCCTAGCGTGTTGTAAGGTTAATTCTACTAGGTTAGAAAGATCTATGTTATAAGTTTGCCGAGGGACAATTTCTGGCCCTGGTATCGGTGCAATATTAAACTTTTAATTTGAAACTATACGATAAATTTCCTCGTAAAATAACTTGTTTGTAAAGTTACAAGGATTTTCTATGTAAAAAAAATTAACAAACATTTGTAGGTTTGTTCGAAATTATGTAGTTATACACAAATAATATCCTATGGACAGGGACCCTGTTTTTTCGCGAAAAGAATTTTACCTCACTTTGTTTCCGTGCCTTACATGCAGTTCTGCTTCGTGGTCAGCGATTGGATATTTTAACTGTCACGAGCCTTGAGATTCTAGCGGCAAATCACAGACGTGTGGTTTTGCAGGAAAGTTTTTGTAATTGGCTCAGTCAAATGAGATAGGGCCTACGGCTCTCCATACAGACACGCTGCTAATATCCATGAAACAGAATCGCAGATGAGAACGTAAGACACTGAAACAAACTGGGGCAAAATTCTTTTCGCGAAAAAAACAGGGTCCCTACCTATGGATTAAATTTTTCTGAAATAATGTGAATATTAGGTTATTAATGGCACGTGTTAATGCTAAGGAAGTTAGGTTATTGAATAGTAGTGTTAATATATTCAAATAAAAATCGCTAAATATGATGCAAGTCACGGTGGTCTAGGGTAAATACTGTACTGAACGCAAGGATTCAAGTTTCAATCCTAGTAGGCCTACGTGCAGAAAGTTTTTTCTCAAAGTAATTACATGTAAGAATTATTTGTTTAAAAGTTATTTAGTAAATAAGTTCAACGTTCGTATTATAATAAATTAAATATTAAAAATTAAACTTTTCCTTGTTGGAATTACAGACAAAAGTCTATACCTAGATGTTTTACTATCATGTACAATGTATTTTTTTACAAGAACAGTCTTTGTGATTGTACAATGGATTTCTTTAGCAACTCGTGTTCCAGGGATTTATTTTTGTAAAAGTACAAATAAATTACAGTGTAAGAGGGGTAAACAGACTAATCACAGAACTTTCGTGAAATTACGGAGCTGACAATTAAAAAGCTGAAATTGGTTTGCATTCCACATCAACATTTAATTAAATGTCTTCTCTTTTAGCCAAGCCTAGTTAATATTAGTTTTACGACGATCTCGGATTTCATTAGACCCGTAAGCGACAGAAGCGCAATGAGCGGAAGAATTTTCCTGTGCCAAACTCTCCCATAAGAAAATACGTACACTGTAAAAAAATTGTACTTTTACAAAGAAAATCCTTGGAAACCCAGTTGCCAAATAAATACCTTGTAAAACTACAATGGTTGTCCTTGTAATAAAATACAAAGTATATGTTTGTAAAATTACAAAGACTAGCCTTGTAGCTGTACTTTGAAAAAGGAAAAACGTAAATGCTAATGTTCATTGTACTTTATAAATAACACAGAACTTATTTATCAAATAACTTTTGAATAAAGGACATATACATGAAATTATTTTGAAAAAGGACAATTCTCGGGAGGAGGTAAGTTTCGAACCACTCGCCCCACGCTCAGAATCTACACATCTAACCACTAGACCACTGTGACTTGTGTGTCTCTAGGTCTTTATTAATATGTATACATTCAATGGTCAGTTCAGTAATAATTCTTTCTTTAAAAGCACGCAATTAATATAAACATTCACTTTATTCCAGAAAAATACTTTTTTGAGTTTGTGATCTTTGCATAAATAATTACCGGTGAACTTAAGATGTTTGTAGGCTAAACATTTTTTTCTAAGTTTTTGCCAAATAAAAGCCTTCTAACATTATAAACCATGAATTTTACAAGAAAAATTACTCAACATTTACAAAAGTTTCTACAACTACGAAGAAGTGCCTTGTCCTATTTGAAAAAATAATTCACAGTGCAGGAACTGTTGATATAGGTACAAAGAATTCCTTTGTAGTATTACAAAGATTACCTTTGTAACTTCATAAACTAATGATTTTACAAAGACAATCTTTGTACTTTTACAACTATTTGTAAGAAAATCCTTGTAAATTTTACAAAAATTTTTAGAGTGATTATTAAGCATGTAGTGTAATTAAACTTGCCAGTAGTGGAATAAACCTGAACGAAGTAGTTGCCGCCATATTGCCAGAGTTCGTAGCACGCCTTGTAGTTCCGCTCCGACGTTCTTAGTTGCTCCTATGTTGCGATTCAGATAAGCACGATGGGATGCAAGAATTTAAACTAGAGGAGATGTTAACTATCGCGCCAGCTGATTGGTCGAGCACCTGCACGCCTTGTGTGGCAAGCACAGCCGACCAAGTTCATACTTACCTCATGCATCCGTTGTCAGTGCCAGTAGCGTAGCCAGGATTTCAGAATTAAAGAGGGGGAGGGGGTTAACACGAAAATATCATAAATTATCACCAACCAAACGGCTTTGCTGCGTGTCACGCATACTCTTTTTTAAGCGAAACGGCTTACCTTATTCATATTATGTTAATTAACGAAAAGCACAGACACTTGAAACTAGGCTTCGATGTTTTCAAATATTCAGCATGCTTGTCAGAAACATGATTTCCGGGCCTCTCAAAATGGCTAAACACTGTGTTTTTTTATAATGCCGTAACTCTGAAAATATTATCTGAATTCGTAAAGTGCAAAGCGAGAGGCATGCGTTGGTCTTTACTTCATACTAATCAAGAATAAAATGTTGTGGTCACCGCTTAAAGTCCCGTAGGAAAAAGACTACAAGGGAAACCTTGCACGCCAGTTTGACGCGCTGTGAATAGAGGCGATATGCTTCTCGTCAAGCGTGGGACACTGGCTCTTATCGCTACGCTGTTCCCACGCGTCAAAGGTGGAAATTCGACACCGGCGATGACTCCTCTTCAATGTGGGGAGTCCGGGAGTCCATCCCGGAGAAAACGGGAATTTCAAGGTGCAAAGTAGTGCTATTTTAGCGGTTTTCCTAACGAAACATTGAATATTCTATTGGTAAAAGTATTTGCAAATTAAAATATGAAATTTTTATGGTGTTATAATTGTTGACAATCATTTGTAGCTTGGCGGGAGTTAGGTACCCTGACACACTCTCCCACTTTCGCTTCTCTACTGCTAAAACGCGTCATTATTCCTTGCCTGTGAACACCAAGTGCTTGTCAATATCATCAACCACATCCAAGGTGCTTACGTAAACATAGTAGGTATAACCTACACTCTAAATTGTGAATATTCTTTTTTCCAGTGATTTCCCACTGATTTAAATAGTCGAAACTACTCCATCTAAAATCTGTCAAAAACAAACAGATTGAATAATTGAAATAATTCAGTAATTGAAAAAGATACTCAATTATATTTGGCAAAGATTTACAAAAAGAACGTGCAATTTTACATGAATTATGTTATAAGCTAGATAAAATCGTTATCAAAAGATAAAATATAAAAGAATATCGCTGAGAATCAAACTCACGCTCTACCGTGACGCGAATTTAAGAAAGTGTTGTTGATAACTAAACAATAAAAAATATCGTTTTAAACCTACAATTCTTTAGAACGTCAATATGGAAAAAAAAAATCTACCGAACAATCCCAGTCGCAACTAAATGCACGAGATTTTATCGTCAGGGACCGTTCTTCAGAAATACGTTCCTAGAAAAAAGATTTTTGCTCAGAAAGTTGGTAAAACATGTTGAGGTTTTTTACCTATTGCAAATTGGGTTAGAGAATTCTACGATTTAACTGATATTTTTAGCGCTAAATTACGTGTGATGGGAAATGTTGACTACTTAATAGGTTTCAATGTAATGTGTTAAATTGACAGGGTCAATGCTAATTACGGTGTGCTATTATTGAACGAATGTGATTCACATGTAAACAGCTAAAACGGGACTTCGTCAAACCATACAAGACGCAGAACGTTATGCTAATTTCGAAAATACACTGGCAGAAAAGATTCTCGCGGTTTCCCACCATCTCTACTTATTGTACTAGAAAAAATGGTGCATACTTATTGTCCAGAGTTAAACAAAACTATACAATTATCAGTTCTATTAGCAGGGAAAGGAATATTTCGCGGATTCAATGACATGCGTGTTAGAATGCATTGTTATATTTATACTCAAGCCCCGCTCGTTTGTCTAATAGCTGCTACTCAGTGGAACCGCAGACAATGAACTAATAGACGGGGCTTGAGTATGTATAGTACAATGGATTCTAGCCTGCAGGTCATAGAATTCGCGAAATTTTCCAGTCCCTAGCAGTTGGTCATTTACTTATTTGACACCTCATAGAGATCTCTAAACAAATAATAAAGAATCGACTAAATGAAAGCATAATTATTGGAGACCCCGTAATTTTCGCGAATTCATTTGAGAAGACGTTAGATTTCAAACTCATATACACGTTAATTGCTTTTGCGATTGGCTCGTGTTCACTAAAACTCTTCCTTGAGGACTATGAACCAATAGTAGATCTGCATGAAATACTCACTGACTACCGCGCTACCTTGTCACATGTACAACTGTCCACTCACTGGAGCAGCAGACAATGTACAAGTAGCTGGGGACATAGTGTACACAGGACTGTGGAGTCCAGCCGGCTGGTCGTTGTCTTGGTGTCTATTAATTATGTGTAGAGCCACGATTTTGTCGCGAAATGATTTTTCCACTATTTTGTTTCAATGTCTTACGTGCTCATCGGCAGCTATGCTTCATAGTTATTGGCAGCATGTCTTTGTTCCGGCACGTCTCACAGTACGACAATTGTGACACCATATGTCTGTGATTTACCAGTAGAAACCCACGACAAGTAAGAGTTAAAACATCCAATCGCTGTCCGTGAAACAGAGCTGCAGATGTGCACATAAGACATTAAGACCAATTGATGCAAAAATCTTTTCGCCATAAAATCGTGGCTCTAATAGTGTGGTATCACTGTGTCAGAGAGCAGTCAATGAACAGCTGATGTCTGCTTGAATACACATATATTCTTGGAGGCTAGCCTGATTGTCAGTGAACCTGCGAAATTATCCAGTCTTTACCCATAAGTAAAGAGTCCTGAAAAGTTCGCATTTTCTTTAAGAAACAAGCTAGATTTCAAATATCTCTAAGTTTATGTTGTTTTTGCCATTGTTCCTTGACTTATTTATCGCCTGGAGAGTGCTGAGCCCATAATAAAGAATCAACTAAATACAAACTCAATCATGTGGCATCACTGTATCAGCGAGCAACCAATGAGAAGCTGCTGTCTGCTTGAATAAACGTATATTATTGGAGGCTAACCTACATGTCAGTGAATCAGCGAATTTTTCCAGTCTCTACACATTAGACGGCCAAAGTACATAAGATGAGCAGAGAGTATACGCAGGCCTATGAGATGGTGGTAAATGTCGTTCAGGAAAAGGTGAGCAATTGTGAAACCACTGTATGTTTTACATATTTTCAGATGATTCATAGATATCTTTTCAGATGATTCATAGCTCGGAACAGGAAACTTCCGCGAATTTATTTTAGAACAAGCTTGGCTTTGAACGCGCGTAAGTTTCGTTGACATCTGAGGTTTGATCGCACCGCCCTTGAGAACTTTGAGCCAATCAAAACTTGGGAGGGAAAACATAACTTACATTCCGTGCTATCAGTTACTGGGTGAAACATGCTAACCAGTGGAGCAGTAGTCAATGAATAAATTGTCGGGTTCTGAGTATCCACAGGACAATGGATTCTAACGTGCCAAACACTGAACTCGAGAAATTTCCTAGTCCCTGTTCATAGTTTTATAATACTTTTCAATATAAACAGATCAACCAAAGTAACAATTAAATAGTATAGATTGTACCGTACGCAAAATGTAAGGTCTAAGCTCACAATAAATAATATTGCAATGCGCTCCTATTTTTTGGCTATTATTAATTTTTAAGTAATTTGCAGACATTAAAAATCTGTCCAGCAGTTCAAGAATTCTGGCAACTTTTTTTTTCGAGACGGTTATGAACTGTGGTTTCAGCTAATAAGGTACGTAACGAAATTTTTGTTCTCTTCTTAATCAATACCGGATTGTTTCTTGTCTTGAAAAAGACTAGACCCTACATACTACAAAAAAAAAAACTATTTTTTAAACACAATTGCCAAATATATTTGTGGTTTCTGCTCTCGTTTATGCTTCAACGAGCGAGGTGACGCAACGGTAACACGTTGGACGCGTATTCGAGAGGACGCGGGTTCGATTCCCAGCTCCAGCCATCCTGAGTTCGGTTTCACATGATTCCTTCTGCACTCCAGGCAAATGTTGGTATGTTTCCTTAAATAAGGAAATTGCTGACAACTCTCATAGATCCTGTCATTGTACCAAGTCGTGTGTCGCCTCGCTGTTGACAAGACGTAATTACCTTATGTCGTTGAAGCTTAAAAAATAATTATATCGTAGCAAAAAGAGTATCATCGAGTGAACATGGCCTTAATAATTAGTGAACCGGGCGCGTGAGACGTGCTGTAGCGTAATTTTCTTGTATATCTATTACAAATGTTTCCGAATCGAAAAGATGACACACTTCAAATTGCGTCTCTATGGTTCTAACAATGCCGTCCTCTAATTAAAAACATGATTTCCAAGCTCCTCAAATGTGCTAAAAATTACTTTTAAGCTGCTGTTGTTGAGAAAATATCAACCGTTATCGTAAAACTAAATCATAGAAACCTGTACTGGACTTTAACACATACTTTCCACAAATGAAATTATAAGGCCATTGCTTGAAGTTACGTTGAATAACGCATTCTACGATAACACTGAACGATAGTTCAGTCCCTTCACGTCTAGAGGCGATGAGGTATTTGACGGACGTGTTATATTCGACTTATCGCCTTCCTCGTTTCCGTGCCTTCAACGTAAAAAAAAGCTAGCGTTCACTAACTCTCAAGTAGTTGTTCTCAACACAAGGTGTATTAATACAGTGTTGGCGTGATCGCTAACAACGTATAGGATGTCGCTGGATGAGGCTAGCATCGCTGTGAGCCGACAGAAGTATCGTGGCTAGCCGCTGGTCGCTCGCAGGGCCGTGTAGAGGCCGCGGTGCAACGTTGCCACATCTCCGTGGCCATGGTCGTAGCAAGCTGACTTGTACCCGCCGCGCCGAGACCCCAGCCTCCGGTCAACACCTCGACTCCCGCGCGAACATATACTACATAAACAGCCGCTCCCCTCCTATCTAAATTATGTAGTAGCCTTGTAGTATTCTGTAATCTAAACTTGTAAAGTAACGCCACCGTAATTAGATTAACATAGTTCATTTAACAGTAACCCTCACCCTTAACTTAACCACTTAAACAGTTTCAGTGTAAATTGCCCACCTCTGACTACAGCCACCCAACCACTATAAAGCATAACTAAAACATATTAGTAAAATAACAAGTTTTACAACAGTGGTATGTGGACTTTACGTCTCGTCGAGAGCGAGGCCATTAGATACAGACACACAAAACTTCGTACAACGACAGGAACTGAGAGAGGAGTCGGCCATGGCCTTTGTTAAGGCTGTTCAAGTACGATAAAATCATAATTTTATATTTTTACGAAATATTGTTAGTTTTGTAGACGATACTTGTCAGTATATTTTACTCTTGTGAAACAATTTTAGCTCTAATAGTTTTCTCATAATAGGGCGTCAATGTAAAAATTAGCTTGTTATGTTGCCATGCAAATAGTTAAAACCAACTGACCTACTTAAACAAAATAATTCTTTGTGAACTTACGGCCCATGAGCTATACAATAAAACATTTAAAAAGCCCACAACGTAGGCCTAATATTTTGAATTAAAAAGTAAAAATTTGCAAAAAGCACATAGGTTGTTTGCATATTCAGAAATTTTTTTTAAAATACAGATACAGTTCGCGGGATTTTTTTTTCAAATGTTTCATTACGTAGTGTGTTATTTCACTGTGAATTATTTCACGTACGTAAGTTAATTGGTTTTCACTGTTTGTATGGCAGCAGAACATGCAAATTTAGACTTTGACGCACCGTAATGAGAAAACTACGCCAGATAAAATTGTTTCGTAAGAGGAAACTGCACTCACAAGTATCGTCTACCAAACTAACACTACTTCATATAAACATAAAGTTATGACTTTATCGCACTTTAACACAATTAAGGAACCATCTCAGCATTCGCCTGGTTTGGGAAAAATAAAATAAAAAAAAAAACGAAATCAAGATGGCCGGAGCCGTGGATCGAACTCGTGTTTTGGAATCCAGCAAATAGTCAAATTTTCCCACGACAAAACATCATCTGTAACCATCTTCTCTAATCATAACATGATAATATTACTATCGACATTTACTTTAAATATTGCCAACTCCAAAATGATTTCCACCATTTACTGCTTAGGACGTGTGAGACAGGCTACCAAAATTATAAATATAATATCATCTAATGAAGATATTTATATTCCTACTAGCGGTATATCCAAAGTTTGTGCACTAAAACTGCTAAGTTGTCCCCATTTTCACCTTGAAATAGAAATCTTCTAGAGTGAAGACCACAGGGCCCGCCGATTTAACTAAAGAGATGAACAACATATTGACAACCGATAAAAACTTGCCCCCTCCCCCTTACCAGACCTGCACGCACTAGAGGTTAATTGCCACGCACGCCTGTGGCAAAAATATTTTCAATGGCTAAAACGGTTTTCTGCTGTGAAATACGTAAATTCAAAAATAAATAATATTATACGCCTAAAATATGTACAATACTTGGCTAAAAATATAATTTACGCAACCAGGTTTCCAATGGTTGGTAAAATTAAATCACAGTTTTTTTTTTATTTCTAACCCTAGTAATGTTAAGGCGGCCGCCTGGTGATAGGTGTTTGTCTGTGTGAGAAGAAAATCGATGAGGCGCTACGAGCGATGTCGGCCGGCACATGTATTGTGATATCGCCTCTACGGCCAAAGTCGTAAACGCGTGCACAGTGTTCGCGCCGTGAAGTTTTTACTGCGGTAATTTAAGCGGTGACCCTATCACTTTATTACACGCGTCACTGTAGCAAAGTACAATGTACTTGTAGACCTCAATTTAGAACAAAGTCGTTACATATACCTTGAGGATTAACCGTGGGTAAAAGTCGATTTTAGCCAAGTTTCAGGGCTTTAAGATAATACTGCCAATTTGCGTGTAGTCTTGCAAGTCACATTCACAAGTAGTTTGAAGTGCGTTTTCTTTTCGTAGAGAAGCATTGTGAATGCACGTTTAATGGTGTCTGAGTAGGAACGTTACTCCGAACACGCTGCGCGCAGTTTGAGCGCCAGCCAGGCGGCCGCCTTAAGGGCCCTCCCTAGATAGGTTGCGTTTGTGTGTGTGAGGCAGGAGCGGTATGGTTGCCGTTGACTAGCGTATGTGATGCATTATCGCCTCTCCGTGCAAGCCACTCAGTTGACATGCAGTGCTTTATTTACTATTATCCTTTTACCTATGAGACTTTAAGCGGTGAGCACATTATTTTATTTGTGGTCAGCGTAGTTCAAAGTCTAAAGCTTGTTTCTATAGCTGTGTTTTTCGAATCCGGTTGTTATTTTTACTGGTACGGCAGTCTGAAAAACTATTTTTTTTTGCCATTTTTAAGTACCTGAAAATGATGTTTTAAATAAACGCGCCGAATTTTTTAAACTATAGTGGCATAAGTTGAAGTGTGTCTTCTTTTCGTAGATATATAAATACAGTGCGAGTTAAGTAGTTTCGTCAAGCAATAGAAAAGTCGCAACTCGCTTCAACGCATTTTAAGCGCAGGTAGACAGGCCCCTTAAGAGGACATGGTACATAATTCAAAGATAAAAGCAGTAATCTATAATTGTAGGTTTCTTGAAGCCAATTTGCGATAATTAAACAATAGCAATCCTAGACAATAGTTTTAGCCAATGTTTTAAAAAAAATTGTTTGCTGTGTTACGAACTTCTGAGGTACAACCTGTGATGCCGGAACCTCGTGCATTTAACTGCGGCGCAAGAGATCACGTGTAACGATTTAATAATTCTGGATAAATATTTACTCATAGAGTTGGCAAATACCATTATCTAGGATTGTCATTGAGTATTTTATCCATATTAACTTAAAAAAAAAGGCGTAGGAATAGATTGATGTTTACGGCGTTATATATATATATATATATATACCACGCACTCTTCAGAAGATTTAAGCTACAGCCAGCTGTTACAATGGCAGCCAGCACAGGTCGCCGAACTGAGTGCGAAGCTTCGATCGTTACAAAATAATTCAGAAACAGCATACCATGAGTAAGAAAATTCTGCATAGGAATTGAATTCAAAGAACGTTGCTCTAAAGTTAACTTTCACGTTGCAAAATATGGAGAAAATGTGGCGTTTTTTGCTGTCACTGTAGGTACGGAAGTCTTGGCATACAACTTTTTAAAAAGTTTAGGAGGGCACAGTACACTTTTCCTTCAATATTACGTCATAAAATAAATTGTCTATGGATGACTTATAGAAGCAAGTTGACGGCGAGAAGACTGTACGTCAGATAAGTAACAGGAGCCTAGAGGCTAGGATGAGGCGATATGTGCGTGCTGTGTCGCCCTTACCACTTCCGCACTTCTAGGACTCGAACCCACACGTCCACCAAGGCGGCCACATTAAGAGTGGGAATACGTCGCCATATTTGATTTATGTACTTTATGCCATAACATTTTCTTTTGAGTAAATGTATGGGGACTGAACTTAACTTAGAAACAGAATTTATGAGTGGATAAGACGAAAAAGGAAAGCAGTCCATATTTTAGCGAAAATGAACTGATATAGCCAATTCATACTTTATATGTAGCATCACTGATTAAGGTAAAGAAAGAAGGGATTCTAGGAATCCTTACACCGCTAAAGGACTTTGAATTTTCAAGTAATGTGTTATAAGAGATCATTTCCTTCTTAACCTCAGTGTCGTGGTATGATTGGCAATTCGCCGAGAGAGAGTCGCTGCAGTAGTGTTTATTTTGTTTGTGTTGTCTACAGTGTTGTAAATGTACAAAATGTGACATTGTAAATGTGCGGTTAGCACAATGTAGGTATTACAACATAAAACATACTATTCTAGTAATTAACAGCACTTGTATTGTGAAAAGATTTCTGTAAATTATTTAATCGAGTTTCAGAATGTCATCGACTCAATGAGATTAAAAAAGGAAACATGCCTTCAACTTTGATTGCACATAACTTTCAGTACGTAAAACGTATTGTGTATTTCAAGTAATGTTTGTAACAAACAAATTTATAATTGTAAGTTGTCCCCATTCAACCTACAGTTTAGTGTCAAAACAGTTTATCCTGTTTTCCTGAAAGTTGGCCAAAGTGGGATCTTTTGTTTTTTCATCTCTCCCATTCATATTTATTGATAGAATATTAGACTTCACAAACATTTGATTGACACTACTGTTGCTATATATATCTAACTGCAGTTAAGAAAGAAATAATAATTTTTATTCTGCAATTAGATGTGTAAGAGCAATAAATTTAAGCAAAGGTTTATTATGTATATAATCCTACCAATGTGCATTCTATTCTGCGGTTTGGATTGAAGTACTATACATTTATTGGAAATAAAAGTTAGTATACAAATACAAAAATTCAAGACGGCGACATACCCTCACACTTAAATGTCGGAGGAATTTTTCTTTTCCGCTGTAGTGAAACGGAAAGAAAAAATAAACGCGTATTAAACGTGGTTAGTAATTTCATTGGAAATGAGAGTACGCACTCTGACACATGCAAGTACAAACGTGACTGAGTTTTTCTTGCTTCGACGAGGAACAGTAGAGTGGAGAATGGGAAATGGCCGGTGCGAAGTGGCAGCTTAGCGCTACTTGTAATTGGCTGGGAGCGCGCATTAAAGTGGAAGTGAATGTGGGCATGTAGGGAGGAGTGATAACTGAGCGGCCGCTGCACCGGTGTGCCTCATTATCTCTTCCTCGCCACGTGGCGAATCGCCGGGACACACCCCCTCACGCGAGTAAGAGCGACTCCTTGCACCTGCGCCACGAACCCGCCGCACAGAACACATCACTTCACAGAGGAGGAACACACGCTGCTCCAGCACACGCTCAAGGCTCGGTTTCAGTCGCCATATTCAATTTTATTATTTTTCGCTTTTTTGGAATTCTAAGAAGAAAAACGTTAAATACGCGATCATACCTAAAATTATATTTACGTTTCGATACAGTACAGACCTTGCGATTTAGCTGTTTACATATAATTACGCTGCAATGTGTGTGGCAAATTTTTTTATATTCGTAATTTGCCCGACAAATTTCTCTATTGCCCTGCTTGTATTGTAGCTCAAGGTAAACAGAATTTGCGCTGTAGTCACCGAGTTAACATTTTTCTTCTCAGAATTCTAAAAAAGTGAAAAAGAATAAAGTTCAATATGGCGACAGAAACCGAGCCTTAAGACCATGGGTTCTTATAAACGCTGTTTTTGCGAGTTTAAAGTTTTTAATCATGATAGGGAGCCGATATCGCACAACCGTTAGATGTTTTAAGAATAAAACTTACTAAAATAGCATATATAAGGACCCAAGGCCTTAAGGCGGTCGCATACCCCACGCTTCAAATGCATTGTAGTGTGTTCTTGAAATGTTTTTTTTTTCTACGAAAACAATCTACGTGTGCCCATTGTGCCAACGTACGAAAATAAAACAGGTCGGAACCTCATTGCTAAGACACTATGCTCATGAATAACGCTGTTTTTAAGCCCTCCAACGTGGCTAAAACCAGCCTCTTCAGACTGTCGTACTTCAAAATGCACTGAACCTTATGTATGTGAAACTCACATTGCTACCTGCACCGAACTTAGTTGCAGACTTTCCACCAGTAAAATTATATGGTTACCAATTAATGTCCCATAGTAAAAACGGTTCGGCGGGAACCTTGCAGGCTAGTTCAGCGCTTGTCTCGTTGAGGCGATGCGGCATTTTATGCGCTCTTAAAGGTCGACCTTACAGTTCCGTAATTTCTGAGCCTGTAACACAAAGGTATACGGAGCCCTTAAGATTCGTCTAGACTCTCCCATGTTCTAGTAGATAAGACGCGGCATCTAGCGCCAGCTCTCTAGTGCTCTTAACACACTGAAGTGTCACTGTGTTTGCACAGGTAGTGTGAACTACACCGGGACCATGGATTTTCTCATATCAAACTCAACTGATATACATCCTAGGAAGGTGTTTGACTTATGTATTTTGTTCTACTACAAAATGCGATGTATTTACTTGACGATGGACAGAGACACCTTATTTCGCGAAAATAATTTAGCATCAACTTGTTTCATACTAAGTGACTGAATGTTGTAACTCTCGCATGCCTTAGGACTCTACCCGCAAATCACAGACGTGTGGTGTCGCAGTAACCTTCTCCTGAATTGTTCAATCATATGAGAGACGTCTTTGTTCAAAACCACGCTGCCAATAACCTTGAAGCTGAGCTGTAAATATGTACATAAGATATTGAAACAAACTGGTGCAAATGTCTTTTCGTGAAGATCATGTGTCCGTAATAACGGTTCGGAACTTTATAATCAGCCAGTGCAGACTTGGAATGATGTGCGGCTCATATGATAAGTGCGAACTTCGTCGCTTATTGGTAGGGCCCGGTAGTTTTCGCGAAAAGATTTTTGCCCCACTTTGTTTCAGTGTCTTACGTGTGCACCTGCAGCTGAACTTTATGATTATTGGCAGAGTGTTTTTGTGTAGAGTTATTATTCATTTGACTGTGCCAATCAGTACATGGATAACTGTGACGCAACACGCCTGTGATTTGCGGGTTTAACCTCCAGGCGTCCTATGTTAAGGCATCCAATCATTGACCACAAAGCAGAGATGCAGGTGTGCACGTAAGGCACTGAAACAAAGTGCTGCAAAAATCTTTTCGCGAAAACTACCGGGCCCTACTTATTGGCTGCTCGAGGATGTTGATATCAGCCCTGCGTTGTTTGGCTCATGCTTGTTACGGTAGGTTTAATATTGGTTCTATTGTCCTGGCTGCTAGCTAACACGGCGGTCGCCTTACGCTTGATGGCGTCAGGCGTTTCCGCCATATTTCTGGCTTGTGTGACTGATAGATAGGGACCCCTGTTTTTCGCAAAAAGAATTTTGCCCCAGTTAGTTTCAGCGCCTTACGTACACATCTGCAGTTCTGTTTCAAGGTTATTGGCAGCATGTCTATGGCTATCATTTGACTGAGCCAATTACGATAACGTTCCTGCAACACCGCATGTCTGTGATTTGTCGATAGAATTCCAAGGCTTGTGAAAGATAAAATATCCAATCACTTAACATGGAGCAGAACTGCAGATGTGCACATAAGGCACAGAAACAAAGTAGGGCGAAATTATTTTCGCGAAAAACAGGGGTCCCTGCTGATAGAGCCAGTAATTTCTGATGAAAAGAATTTCACAACAATTTGTTTCAATGGCTTATGTGCACAACTACAGCTGTGCATCGTGGTCTGTGATTGGATGCTTTTAACTCTCAGCATTTCGGCGTTCTACCCACAAATCACAGACGTGTGGTATTGCTGTAACCTTGTTATGATTGGCGCAGTCTAATTAGTGAGCGGTCACTGCACTAAGGCATTCTGCCAATAACCATGAAGTAGAACTGCAGATATGCACTTAAGGCATTGAAAAAAATAGTTGCAAAATTATTTTCACCAAAAATCACTCTCTCTAGTGACTGAGTTTACCATCCTACCGGCTATTTCACTTCTGTATTCCTAAATATTCTGTGGTAGACTTCAAGTGCACTTTGAAGGTAGGAATACAATACTATGTTTCAGTGCTTACGTGTGATTTTCCAGTTCTGCTTCGTAGTTATTGACAGCGTTTCTTCGTGTAGAGGCGACACATATATGACGGAGCCAATTAGTAAAAGGTTTCTGTACATCATACACGTGTAGGAACATGAAAATTTCGCGTTTTCTTTTAGGCACAAGCTAGATTTCAAATATCTCCATGTTTGTGTTACTTTCGCCATTGGTTCGTTACTTAATTGTCACCTGTTCGAGAGAGTTGAGTCAAAAATAAATAATCATTAATCACCTAAACGCGTATCCAATCATGTGGTATGACTGTGTCAGAGAGCAACCAATGAAGAACTATTGTCAACATGAATATATAGATATTCTTGGAGGCTAGTCTACAGATCATTGAACCCGTGAATTTTCCTAGTCTCTACACATCTTGTGATTAAAGGGCAGAACCCAAATACCCTGAGAGTTAAACACATTCTGTCTTTGACCACGAAACAGAGCTGCAGGTATCCACGTAAGGCATTAAAACATATCGATGCAAAAATATTCGTACTAGAATCAAGGTTCCGTGCCAGTAACTAGTGAATGCGAAATTTGCGCTGAATTATAGCAGCAGAATAGACTGCAAGCTGTTATATGAAGGCTTGCCGTCTTCCATGAGAGTACAATGTTGTGGTAAGGTAATTGATATTTACGTCTCGTCGACAACAAGGTCATCTTGGTAGAATGACATCAACTGGGATAGGAACCGGCCATGGCATTTGTCAAGGAACCAACCCAGCATTCACCTGAAGCGATTTCGGGAAACCATGTATAGCCGAGATCAGGATGGCCGGAGCCGGGGTTCGAACCCGGATCCTTCCGAATACGAGTCCCACGTGTTACCGTTGAGTCACTTCACTCGGTTAAATTCTGGACAATTATTAAAGTATTCACTGTAGTATATGACCCTGACCACGATATCACAAAGACGTATGAATAGGGACCCTGGTTTTTCGCGAAATGAATTTTTCCCCACTTTGTTTCAGTGCCTTACGTGCAAACTGCAGTTCTGCTCCGTAGTCAGTGATTGGATAATTTAACTTTCTCAAATCTTGGGATTCTACCGGCGAATCACAGCCGTGAGGTGTTGCGGAGACTTTATTATAATTGGCTCAGCCAAATGATATACGGCTCTTCATATAAACACGCTTCCAATAATCATGAAGAAGAATTGCAGATGTGCACGTAAGGCACTGAAACAAAGTGGGGAAAAATTCATTTTTGCGAAGAACCAGGGTCCCTACGTATGAACTCACAGATCAGGATTGCAGATGTGCACGTATGCGAATTTTGCACGTATTTACCAATAACAAGGCACTGAAAAACTTCCGTTTTCGTTTGGGCACAAGCTAGAATTAAAATATTGTAAGTAAGCATCACGTTCTCAATTGGCTCTTTACTTATTTACGCTTCCTGGAGAGCGCTGAGCAAATAATAACAAAGAAACTAACTGCAGCAATGTTGGGTCACCGTGTCAGCCAACAGCCAATTAACAGTTGCTTTCCATTGTATTACACATATATTCTTGGAGGCTAGCCTTCTACCAATAACAAAAGGAGGCCTATTGATATGTTTGTAAGATGGTGAAATCTAACTTGTGGAACAATATTTACTAACAGAATTTCGGATGCACTTATTCATTTACGCTTTATCCTTCCTGTATGTTAATTTCGTTACATATTTCCAAATTGTATTTCTTTTTACCTTCGTACAGTTCAGCCATACCACGAATTACAACCAAGTGATGTGTACAGCAGAATTACACATAGCATTTCAGGAAAAACACGTATCACCAAATGACAAAACCAAAAATAAAGTGATTAAATAATAATTAGGGGCCTAAATAATTCCTTTTTTTTTTTTTTTTGCACAAACCAGATTTTAAATATTTAGATGTTTATGTCACTTTTGCCATTGGTCATTGACTTATTTGACACTCTCTGGAGAGCGCTTAGCCAATATTAAAGATTGAACAAAATGCAAGCCTAATCATGTGTTATCACTGTGTCAGAGAGCAGCCAATGAACAGCTGTTGTCTGCTTGAATACACAGATATTCTTGGAGGCTAGCCTACATGTCAGTGAACACGCGAATTTTTCCAGGCACTAGTAATAATAGAACTATAAAAAAGTAAATTATTTTTTTTACAGTCAAATTACCGTAGAGCTACAGAAATTTAAATTAAATAAATTTCTTGCATTGTACTTTAATAAATTAATTTTATTAGTTCGTGTCTAGTAGACCCGTACTCGACTGTATCCTCTGTACATTCGTATAACGTTTCTTTTTCCTTGGCATGTAATCCACCAATTCAGTTACCATGTAGAAAAATAAATGTTTTGTAAAGTTAGCATCTATTGACAGAGGTTCTCGTAGGTTCGTTGCGTGGACGGGTATATTGTTGGTGGTTAGGCATAAATAGGACCACGAACTTTACGCATAAATAATGTTGCCCTAGTTTGTTTCAGTGCCTTACGTGCTCAGTCCTACTTCATGGTTATTTGCAGCAAGTGTTTGCAAAGTGACGTCTGTCGTTTGATTGCGCCAATCACAAAAAGTTTACTGCAACACCACGCGTCTGTAATTTACGGGTTCAACCACAAGACACGTGAGAGTTGAAATATCCAATCACTGACCACGAAGCAGAACTACACGTAGGACATTGAAACAAACTGGGGCAAAGTTCTTTACGCGAAATATACATGACCCTAGAGGTATAAGCTCTAGTATTTTGTTAATTAAATACTTCAATTGGTTCCTCTTTTTAATATTAACCACCTGTCTGGCAATTGTTGCAATCTCCAGTCTTCCATCTTAAGTCAGTTCTTCTGTTCCAAAACGGTGGATTTAATGAAAGAACATCGTATTAAATTTTTTAGAAGAGTTGTAGGCAACATAATGATTTCTAGTCCCTCATTCAATACGTGGGCGAACTTCACAATCCGACGCATGATTTGTGTTTGAACTAGGCTGCACTGTCGTCGAAACTAGGTTCACTCCAGTTCATTCAGACATCAGGCGAGGCTAGTCCAAGGATGATCGATCAAAGGATCTAGTTAACTTGTTGATAAACGTGGACAAGGATTATCTTGGACAGATCAGCTGCCCGCGCATTAAGAATGAAGATTTTATCTAACCGGGTCACACTAAGAAGCAAGAGCTTCTTAGGGACTAAAATGCATGTTCGGCGAATAGTAAAATTACAATAACTACGGGCTGAGACACGGCCTTCTTCTGTGGATGACCAGAGTCTTAGTGGCAACTCTGCTTCGGTGTCCTGCTGCCGGTTACTACTTGGCTGTCCTAGTCTGTGCAGCGTGCCTAGATCACGGAATATTTAAGAATACAAAAGTGAAATAACCGATAGGTAGAGATGATGGTTTATCGCGGGAAAACTTGACTCTTCGCTGGATTTCAACGTTCGTTCAACTTATGAAAGATTATTGGCTCACGCTTGTGCGTAGAGCCTGTTGCACAATTTGACTAATCCAATAACAACCCCGCTTTTGTAATATTTTAAGCCTTTTATTGGTCTGCAGACAGCTACGTTGTCTCAGAAGTATAACACCTGATAATTAGAGACATGAACTTTTCGCGAAAAGAAATTTGCCTCACTTTGTGTCAGTTACTTGTGTGCACGTCTGCAGACTTGCTTCACGGTCAGAGATTGGATGTTTTGACATTCGTGTCTCGTGGAGTTTTACACGCAAATCACAGGCGTGTGGTGTTACAGTAACCATATTGTGATTGGTACAGTCAAATGAGAAACGTCACAGTTCAAAGGCACGCTGCCAATATATGTGAAGCAGAACTGCAGACGTGCACATAAGGCACTGGAACAAAGTGGGACAAAATTCTTTTCGCGAAAAGTTCATGTCTCTACTGATAGGCCTAATGCACGTCGCAAGAAACTATAGTGTTGTCAAAGGTACGTTTGTACAAAATTTTCTCGATATTCCACTATCCGTACCTATAGGACAGCGAATTCAGTCACACACGCCAGCAAAATGGCTTCCCTGGCCACAAAATGGCGGATAAGCCTATGGCCTATCAGCATAAGGCGGCTGCCCTACTAGCCGGTAGCCAGGCCAATTGGAAACCTCCCGTAACATGCAGAAACCAAACAGACACGGGGCTTGTATTAACAAATTCGGGCAGCCAATAAGCGGTGAAGTTTGCCAGTATTAAAAGAGCAGCCACGTCATTTCACGTCTGTATTACTAGGGACCCCAGTTTTTCGCGAAAAGAATTTTGTCTCACTTTGTTTCAGTGCCTTACGTGCACATCTGCAATTCTACTTCATGGTTACTGGCCGCGTGTCTATGTGAAGAGCCGTATCTCATTTGACTGAGCCAATTACAATAACGTCCCTGTAACACCACACGTCTGTAATTTGCCGGTAGAATCCCAAGTATCGCAAGAGTTAAATTCTCCAATAACTAGGGACTGGAAAATTTCGCGAATACAATGACCTGTAGGCTAGAATCCATTGTACTATACATACTCAAGCCCCGTTTATTCGTTCATTGTCTGCTGTTCCACGAGTAGCAGCTAGTTGACTTATAGTCGGGGCTTGAGTATGCATAGTACAATGGATTCTAGCCTGCAGGTCATTGAATTCGAAAATTTGTCCAGTCCCTACCAATCACTGACCACGAAGCCGAACTGCAGATGTGCACGTAAAACACCGAAACAAAGTGGGGCAAAATTCTTTTCACAAAATAATGGTCCCTATGAATTACTATTTAGTCTGTGATGTCACTACTTGTCTGTTTTAGTTTGCGTAGCGTGTCTAGGTGCAGCTTTGGTGGCGTGTACACGTCTACACAGACCAGGACAGCCAATTAGCGACCGGCAGCAGGCCCTCAATATAGCGTTGCCACACTCCAGACTCTAGCCTTCTACTGAATATGGCCGTGGTTGAGAAGATATACGTTTGAGGTGCGCCTCTTTTACAAGTAGGCCTAATTGCTAGAGCCGAAAGTTTAGCTGATTAACAGATAGCTGAATTTTTCGCGGGCTCATCTGCCAGCAGGCTGGAATCCTATAGAAACTCTGTATCCAGCTACTTGTACTTTAACTGCTGCTCCAGTGAGTGGCCAGTTCTATGTCCGACATGGTAGGATAATTTTAGGGGAAAAAAATTTGCAACAACTTATTCAGTGCCTTATGTGCACACCTGTAGCTCTTTTTCAAGGTTATTGGCACCGTGTTGTTGTGCAGAGACGTCTTTCCTTCGATAGCACCAATCATAACAAGGTAATTGCGACACCACATGTCTGTCTGTGATGTGACAAGGTAGCGCGGAAGTCTGTGATTGTTTTCTCGAAAGGTCTGCTATTGGTTCACGTTTCTCAGCGAAAAATATTATTATTAGCGATCCAATCGCGTAAGTTATTAATGTGTACCGTTGTTTGACATTTAATGTGTTCTCAACTACATTCTCGAAATTTCTGGGTCTCTAATTATAATTACTATTTTAAATAATTGGTTACGACATTTCATTTACTTTTACAAAAAAGAAGTCATTAAAATTGGGTTATATTGGGCTCACTGTTGATATAAAGGCTATATTTTAATTATGTCTGTATAGACATCAGCTGCTCGTTGTCTGCATTCTGGGACAGTGGTGCAATACGATGTAGCAGTGCACTGGACCTTCTTCATTATTGGCTCAGAACTTATATAGAGGAGTCATTGAAGTCGTGCGTCAACGACAACAGGAATAAAAGTACACGTGTTTTAACTGTAGGTAGGGATCTATCTATGACGCCATCATTCTTAATTGCGAAAAAAATATCCAGTAGCAAAAATTATATGTATTCACTACGTTTCAAGTCCAACCGCATGTCTCAGTGGTAAAGCTCCAGGCTGCTCGGCCAATGATCCCGGATTTGATTCCCCGCCGATGAGGTCAATATTTGCCCCTGTGAGTTCAGCACTTGGTGTTCTGTTGTCCACTCGACCCCATACTGCGGAATGCAATGGCGAATAACTACAGAAACATCTCACCTAGTAGACCTGGGAGGGCGTCGTGGTTTTAAACATGCCTTTGGACCGAATATCTCATCATTAGAGATGATGGTTTATCGCGGGAAAACTTGACAATTTGCTGGGTTACAACGTACATTCAGCTTATGAAAAGATTACTGGCTTTCGCTTGTATGTAGAGTGATGGCACTATTTGACAAATCCAATGAGAATCTCGCAATTGTAATATGTGATGCCTGTTATTTGTGTCTGCAGACAGCCATGTTGTGTAAAAACTAACATACGCAATCATACATGTCACACGAGACTACAGTGTTTTCAAGGGTATGTTGGCACATAAGATTTTCACAGTATACCATCATCTCAGCTCATCATTAGAGACTGGAAAAAATCACTGTTTCACTTACCTGTAGGCTAGCCTCCAAGAATATATGTGTATTCAAGCAAACAGCAGCTGCTCATTGGCTGCTCTCTGACATAGTGATACCACATGGTTGGGTTTGCATTTAGTTGATTCTTTATTATTAGCTTAGCTCTCTCCAGGAGGTATCATGTTATTCAAGGACCAATGGCGAAAGTGGCACAAACTTAGAGATATTTGAAATCTAGCTTGTGCCTAGAAGAAAACGCGAATGTTTCAGGTCCATACTCATCATCATCACTAAATTACTTTCGACATTTGAAGTTGTTCACAAAAATGCCTAATATTGAAGACACTTAATGATCAAGAACGATTATGTGGTAATTTCTGCACGTGTAAAACATGTTTCATAACAAATCACACTTTGCACATATTTCACTTGTTACGACCTAGCACGGTCTGGCGACACTTGGTGAATGCAAAAACAACTATATTTGCATTGCAAATCAAGACAACCTTTTTATGTTATTTTTTCCGTTCCGCCTCCTTTTAGGTACAGTAACCTGTGGTTACACCAACCTGACGGATATATGAATGAAATATAATTAATGATTAAAAACCAGCTTTCGGAAAAGAAAATTGGTGGCATTTTGCACTGATAAATATTCAGCTGTCAGTTTTGGTGTATTTTAAAAAATTCTACCTTATGTACACATGTAAAACACAGACTGCACGGGCAACAGTATTTTATTTTGAATAACGTATTTTAAGCAGATGTAAAACCCTTTGATAAGTTTCAAAACTAAAATAAGCGATGAAATCACTTTAGCGATATGAGTTAAACGGTTGTATTAATAGACACAGGAAAAATTTCCAAATGAATTTAAGGTCAATCTAGAAATTAAAAACCTATGTAAATTTCAGTTATGTCGGCAATTGACTGCCGTTTTTACACACGCTGCCTATAAAGAACAAATGACTAGAGACTGGAAAAATTCGCGGGTTCACTCTCATGTAGGCTACACTCAAAAATATATGCGTTTATCAAGCAGGCAGCAGCTGTCTATTGGCTGCTCGCTGACACAGTAATCCTACATGATTGGGTTTGCATTAAGTTTATTCTTTATTATTAGCTCAATGTTCACCAGTATATGTCAAATAAGTCAAGGACCAATGTGGAAAGTGACGCTAACTTACATATATTTGAAATCTAACTTGTACCTAAAAGAAAACCTGAATTTTTAAAGGTCTCAACCAATATCAAACTTGAAAGCAAAGAAAAACTGAATCCTATGGCTAGGGGCATCTGATTTTCGCGAAATTTTTTTTTCTTCATCAACTTGTCTCAGAGCCTTTTGTGCAGACATCTGAATGGTCATTGCCAGCGTGTTTCGGTGCATAGATGACTCTCATTTGACTGTGCGACTCAGAGTAATATTTCTGCAACACCACACGTCTGTGATATTGGGTAGAACCTCAAGACAGGAACCCCAATTTTTGGTGAAAAAAATTTCTGCAGCAGTTTGTCTCAGTTCATCATGTGCATAGCTGCAGCACTGCTTCATGGTCTTGTCTTTAAGCTTTACTGCAAATAACGAACGTGTGGTTTCGCAGTAACCTTATTCTGATTGGTGCAGCCAAATGAGAAACATCTTTCCACAAAGACACGTTGCCAATATCTTTCCACAAAGACACGTTGCCAATAACAATGGAGCAGAAATGCAAATGCGTACATGAGGTACTTGAATAAGCTGCTGCTGACCTATGGTTAGGGACGTGCAATATTGGCGTTCTTTTTTGACAGTAGACATGGACGCAAGCTATAGCTATGTTCGCGTAACGTCTTAGATTTCGAATTTGAATGTCCATAATTACCCAAAATGTTTTAATAATTATGTTGCTCCATTTATAAATTTTTCTCTTACTACTAATATTGTTGAAAGATCAGCGATCAGTCTAAGTTTCATAACTACACAGGCTGGGCAGATGCCCATATGGACGCAAGAGTATTGGGGACGCAAGGAAGAGAGGAAGGTTTGATATTTAAGCAAGCACAGAGTTAAGTCAAATCGGATTTTATAATATTCTGTAGTATCAAATAGAGTTGTACCGATATGTTTTAGCACGTGTGTAATCAGTGTAAATACAGGCCAACTTACGTAGCTAATGTGCTGGACTGCTGAGGTGGTGTTGTAACTGTGAAGAGTAAAGACTCTAAACTGTTGCCGCTGAAAATTCACGGGTTCAATGACCAGCTGGCTGGACTGCACAATCCTGTGTACACTATGTCCTCAGTTAATTGTACATTGTCTGCTGCTCCAGTGAGTGGACAGTTGTACATGTGACAAGGTAGCGCGGCAGTCAGTGAGTGTTTTCATGCAGGTCTGCTATTGGTTCACAGTCCTCAAGGAAGAGTTTCAGTAACAGTCATCCAATACTGAAGATAATTTGCATGATGAGGAGTTTGGAATTTAACATCTTCTCGGATGAATTCGCTAAAATTTCGGGACTCTATAATGATTGTGCCTACATTTATTTGCTTTATTATTAATATTGGGGGTGAGTGAGAGATTTTGGTCACCGCTTAACGTCGAGGGCTTTAGAGTTAGTGAGGGGTGACATGATGTGAGTATGGAGTAGCGCCGGAATGGAAGGGCGCGGGAAATGGGAGATCCCCGAGAAAACTAGCCGACCAGCGGCATCGTCCGGCACGATTCCCACATGCAACAATCCGGGGAGCAGCCGCACCGGGAATCAAACCCGGATCGCCTTGGTGGGGGGCGAATGTTCTGACCATTTGGCCATTGCGTCCCCTTAACTATTATTGGTACGCCTCTCTCCAGGAGGAGTAAAAAATATGTCAGGGGCCTATAGAAAAAGCGACACGAGATTACAAGTGTCTGAATTCTAGCTTGTACACAAATGGGAACGCGAATTTTTAGTACGTAATCATCAAGGTCATGAACTGTTCGCAAACAGAATTTTGTACCACTTTGTTTCAGTGCCTTGTGTTGAGAATCCATGCTTCATGGTCATTGGTAGTGTGTATTTGTAAAGTGACGTCTTTGATTTGACTGTGCCAGTCAAAATAAAGGTCAGAGGAACACCACACATTTGTGATTTCCGGTTAGAAATTTAAGACACATATGTGTTTTAAAAAATCCAACTAGCGACTAAGAAGCATAACTGCAGACGTGAACCTAAGGTACTTAAGAAAAATACTTGCTCCAAATATTTTCGCAAGTGTTTTTTAACAAAATATCATTGGCTCTAACCACGAACATAGTGTCACCACCGAATGTCTCGTACGGGCAAGCTATTATCGAAAAGACTGCGCGTCAAGCCTTGG
Source organism: Medauroidea extradentata (assembly GCA_003012365.1). Lineage (NCBI taxonomy): Eukaryota > Metazoa > Arthropoda > Insecta > Phasmatodea > Phasmatidae > Medauroidea > Medauroidea extradentata. The sequence goes on along the minus strand of PNEQ01011254.1, from coordinate 100,669 downwards.
AGGCTATTGTGATGTGTGTTGATCATACCTGCACCACCTTCACAGTAAAAAAAAATAAAACATTTTACAAGAAAAGCCGTGTAAGCTAATGTCATAACATTTTTAGTCTAGATGCTACAACAAGAATGATGAATTTCATTAAAGTAGTCTAAATTTTCTGAATACCTGTGAGGACCAAAGGGATATATATTTTTTGAGCAGTGTGTCCGATGTGAAACACAATCACCTTCGGTGGCAAGAATTTATTTGTAAATTTACAGGAATTATTTGTAAGTATACAAATATGTTTGTGAATTTACATATACATTTGTGTATTAACAAGAATTTCCTGTAAAGTTTACAATATTTGTGTCAACTTACAAAAATATATTTGGAATCAAGTTTCCAAATTTTTTTTGTAAGAGTACAAAGTTTTTTAATGTGTTTAGTTGTTTCGCAGTTCTTAGTTTCAGAAACCAAATACGTTCACTCGAACCTCCACCTGGACACTCTTGATAGGCATACAGAATGTTTAAAAGCCACGAAAAATTATTCTAAGAACAGCGGTTGCGTTGTTGCACTCTAACTTGCATCGTACAAAACACACATTTATTGTGCTAACGACATCCAAAACTCGATTCGATACAAAAATACCAAGCTGATTGATTTTTTTCTAAAACATACATTACTTAACTTTGTCTTGTGTAACGATTTTGAAGTTACAAGAAATATAAATGTTAGTGTTTTGAGTGCTACCCCTGTTAGATTTATTCCGACTTCATTTCAGTGTTTGAAAACGTAACGACAGTATTGATTTAGTGGCGTGCGTGGCAGCTGTGAAATGGAGATAGCATCTGTGTTACTATTTCACCGCCTTTTTAATGTTAAAAGTTTTCAAAGCAGACGTCAGGGAACTAATTTGCATTTAAATTAGTTTCACGAACAACGAACGCCGCTCGGAAATCTATCACTAAAATTCCACACAGAAAGTCCTAACTTTCCAGTTTTCATTCTAAATAAAAAAAATTCTGTATAAGAACAGCGAAGCATACCAGTGGATGTAAAATTGTTTCAGGTGTATGTTAATCTTTAAGCTTTCTATGGAAATATATTTCTATTTACTCTAACAGCATGAAAATTCTCAAGCAGATTAGACAGCCATTTGGGACGGAAGAACTTCGCGCAAGGACACGCGAATTCCGCAAAAACGTTTACACCAATTATTGAATTTGAAAACACTTAGTGACGTGCACTTAAATCACTAAGTGATTTCAGCCATAGCTAGAGGCATGCGAAATTCGAATTATTATTTGGTGGCAATATAGACTTTAATTACCTGTATGCATATAGAGACAAAAGGATGAGACGTTTCGGAAACATAATTTCCTTCCCATCTTCAGGCACATGCACAGATTGAATAACTGCAGAAAGGCGTTTGCCCAAAAAATCAGTTTAGTTTATAATACTAAACAATTGCAGGAATTGCTCAAAACTCACGTATAAAGTCTAGTCTGCACATCAGTACCCACGAAATTCTTAAGGGCTCGGTTCATCACAATTTTCTTCACCATTTTTTATTTGTTATTTGTACCGGATATTTTTTTTCTTATTTTAGAAACAAAATGTGACTAAATTTGGCTGTTATGAAATTTTTTTATCTCTCACAGTTTTCGCGTAATGGCTTGTTAAAATCATATTTTTCATGTTTCCGTTTTAAGGACTACACTAAAACCAACTTATATACCAAACTCAAAAAAATCATAGTGGATAAAGACATTGCAGGCTACAATGTCATGCTAATAAAAATAAAGAATAAAAATTATTTGTATTTAAAAAAATGCTGAAACTAAAAATAAAAATTTAAACAATTCAATATTTTTTTAAAAATACAAATAATTTTTATTCTCTATTTTTATGAGCATGACATTGTAGCCTGCAATGTCTTTATCCACTGTGATTTTTTTTATATTGGTATATTAGTTGGTTTTAGTGTAGTCCTTAAAACGGAAACATGAAAAATATGACTTTAACAAGCCATTACGCGAAAACTGTGAGAGATAAAATAATTCCATAAGAACCAAATTTAGTCACATGTTGTGTCTAAAATAAGAAAAAAAATATCTGATGCGAATAACAAATTAAATAATGTTGATGAAAATTGCGGTATACCGCGCCCTTAACTTTGTCACAATGAACTTTTCACGAAATGTATTTTGCCCAAGTTTGTTTCATTGCCTTACGTGCACATCTCAAGCTCTGCTTAGTCGTTATTGCAGCGTTTCGTTGTGAAATGACATCATTAATTTCATGCAACAATCACAACGAGCAAAGACTGATAAAACTCGCGGGTTCACTGACATGTAGGCTAGCCTCCAAGAATATATTATGTATTCAAGTAGACAGCAGCTGTTCATTGGCTGCTCGCTGACACAGTGATACCACGTGATTGGGTTTGTATTTTGTTGATTCTTTATGACACTAGCCATTCTTCAAAAATTTAGCGGTTAAAAAATTTTCGTTGCATTAAAAATAGCCACAGCGTATTTTTACAAAACAAACTATATTTATTACCAAAACTATTTGAAATTTCTGTACCTCTCTTTTTTTCCCTTTTCCATTAGATCAAATGTTCCTATTTATGCTGTTTTTTCAAGTTTATTTCTTAAATTCTGAAAGAGAGCATAAATCGCAAGGACGTTAAATAGAAATGTCGGAAATTATTTGTACTACGCAGCCTAATTTTTTTTTTCAAAACATAAGTAACAACAGTTTTGGCTAAAGATTTAATTAATTAAATTTTATTAGAGTAAACAATTGGCCATAATTATAAAAATACATATTCTGAATAAAAATTAGGCGACATAGTGGAATGGAATTCAAACATTTATATATAACGGTTTTTGCGATATCTGCTCCCTATCAGGAATTTAAAAAATTTAACTTAGTAGAATAACATAAATAGGAACTCGTGACAGTAAGTAGACGTGTGGAATTAGTCAATGTGTCCTAGTACGCAGGTTCATAGTAACGACGCTTAGGGAAGGCGACTAGCCTTGTATATCGCAGTGTTGCCAAGCCTACGGCCTCTAAACGTACAGAAACAAACAATCACCAGCTCGACGAAAGGTCGCGTCTGCTATTTTCCAACTAAACCTAGTTATCTTCATTTAGTCCTGCAGGTGAAGATAAACATTCACTAGACACGACTATACCTTAAGGTGACTGGGTGAACGTATTTTACGCTTTCGACGCCTATAGGGTGTTCATGATAAAGTAAGCTGTCATAAAAGCCCCGTTAAAGTTCTATTTTCAGCCAATTCGTATGTTTCCGCGCTTAACAGACAACGACGGGAAATGTCTCATCTCTCTGGACACGTGACTTGATGTTTGTGCGTGTAACATAAATTGTGCAGTCGGTAGGAATCTATACATTTTGATAAACAAAAGTTTATTAATGTTGTAAAATACAATTATGTCGATTTCGGTCCAGCACTGTTGTAAACACTCAACTATATTGCGCAATTTCGCTGCCAACCGTACAAGCAGTAAGGGGACTATAGTTAAATTTGAATTACACGCAGTAACGCCTAGTGATAATTTTCAAAAGCTAAATTTTTAGTGCTCACTTTATCCCAAACGACCTATAGAAACGTTGACGTGTTAAGGCCACGATCCTTTATTTAATTCAAACAATTGCAAATAACTAAAATATTTTTTTAACCAACTGCTTTGAAAAAAATTGAGACTGTACGTTCATGCGATACACAATTTTTCCACAGCATTTTTAAAAATAATGTACCATTTGCTAGTAAAAGATGTATTTTGCTTTAGTTTAGCTTAATTTTACTTCAAAATATGTGATAGTCCAGGGGCCAAAATCAAAAAATTTGCTTGGTGTATTCCAACATAAAAATTCAGATACAAACTATGATATAGGTATGAGTTAAAACTGTAAGAATGAATTTTTAAAATGTGTATAAATTGGCGTTAAAAATATTTTCGATGCCACTACAAAACTAAGGAGCGAGGCCTCAAGGTGGGACATTAGTCGCCATATTTGATTATGTTATTTGTTGCTTTTTTAAAATTCTGAGAACAAAAGAGCAAAATGTGCGATTATAGCGTATTCACCTTGCACTACAATATAAACATTACGGTTGAACTTTCAACGTATATTTAGGTCACAATCAGTTACATAAATTGTTTCATATTCTTAATTTCGTGCGACTAATTGCGGCCTAGACATTCGTTAAATATTAAACAGCGATGCTTGTACTGAAGTGCAAGGTAAATAGCATTAACGCTATAATCGCACATTTTACACTTTTCTTCTCAGAATATAAGCAGAGCTATATATAATATAATCAAATATGGCGACTGATGTCCCACCTTAAGTGCGACGCAGAAAGCGCATCACGACTCGCCCTAGCGTCAAGACGCTTGTCACTGATCTAGCGTGCAGTTTTCATACCGGTGAAATTTCCGAAGCAGCGCAGCATCTTGCGCCTTGTACTACTGTATAACGGTCTGATCTTTGAAATAACTGTGCAGTGGGAGTGCATGACTGGATTTATTTGCTTGGACAATGGAGTATGTCCATGCAACTAAATCCTGAATAACGGTTATGCGACACGTCTTACCTATTTACGCACCAAACATAAACGTCCATTAGTGGCGCAACAGAGTTATCAAAAGAACTGTCAATTATATGCACAAGTAACAACAGAAGAGCTGAGACAAGCGCAAGTCACTTTTAAACCTAGCAAACTGTCAAATTTTCCCGCGTTCAAACAGTAGCTATTGTAATTAATAAGACCACAAAATTTCCGCAAATATAATTTCGTCCCGTATTGTTTAAGTGTCTTACGTGTACATCTGTAGTTATACTTCATGGTTATCGGCAGAGTGTACTTGTACAAAGACGTCACTTATTAGACTCCGCCAATACCAACACGGTTACTGCGACACCCCACTCGTCTGTGATTTTCTGGTAGAAAATCGAGTCATTGATAGTTAAAAACATACAATTACCACGAAGAAGAGCTGCAGATGTGCACACAAAGCGCTGGAAATAACTGAAGACTTAACATTCATAAGGGGCAAAGTGTCAAAAGGTAAGTTTCTAGATAATGACGAAAACAGCATATTGCGACAGACAAATGAACAAGGAATTATCCAAATGCGTTCACATATTTACTATAGTAGGAAAGTAGCAAATACGAGCAATCGAACAGTTATCAATACAAAACTCTTATAAACGTCAATATATTTTTTTCAATGGACTAGAATGCGTTGATGTTACTCCATTCATCTAATTGTGCGCGCATGAATATCACTAGGAGATAGCAATTTAGGTATGTCTTCGACCTAATGTTTTGGCGCCTTTCTATGTACCTGACTAATTTTTGTCGAAAATGGTACTTAGCCCATTTTGAATGTTAAGTCTTCAATTGTTGAAAAATTATTTTCCCCAAGAATCACTGACTCTACCAATCACTGACATCGAAGCTGAACTACAGATGTGAGCTTAACGGCACGGTCTACAGCAATTTTCATCACCGTGTTTCTATTTTTATAATATTGTACCAGATATTTTTTTCTTATTTTAGTCACAAAATGTGACTAAATTTTGCTCTTATGAAATTTTTTATTTCGGATAATTTTCGCGTGATGGCTCGTTAAAGACAAACTGAAAAAATTCACACTGGATAACGATGTTGTAGACTACAAATTCAGCTACGTTAAACTACAAAATAAAATACTTTTGTATTTAAAAAATAGTGCAAATTTGAAATTAATTTTATATTCAAGCATTTTTATATAAATACACAAAGTTTGTTTTCTTTGTTTTCATGTATGTCAAATTGTAGTCTCGCACAGAAACAAACTGGGGAAAAATTTTTTTCGAGAAAATTTCATGCCAATAATCACCATCTTGCTATAAACTCTCTAATGAACGAGCATGTTGGTCTCCAGACCAAGAAAACCTAACAGGTTGATTTTCGTAAACCCTGAGAGCAACCGTCACTAAGTGACTCATTTATCTCTCTCGGGGCGATTCTCTCGTTGAAAGAGGTTCCAGCGTCTGTAAAACGTTTGAATCTCCGCTACGTCTTCTCTCTCTGTTCTGACGCCAACTATCTCCCAAAGTTATTGACCCATTGTCTTGTGCGAAGAGTACTTATGTTTTATGTGATGTTACGACTGTTGTGGTTCCAAGACAGTCCGCGGCGTTCTTTGGCATCTTAGAAAGTACGTTACAAGTCACCGGTAGCAAATTTACCATTTCTCTGCACCGTGATAATGGGATATAAACTAAAAGTGATGTTGTTTCTTTAATTCTTCAGCCAAATTCTTGCTGTATACGCACCCGTCACCTTCACATGTTCTTTTGCATATTTTACTTCACTAATGAGAACATATAATTTTAATTAAAAAACTCATTTACTACTAAAGTTCAAATATGCTGTAATGGTTTAACATTTTCTACATCATACGTCTGTGATTTGCCAGTAGAATCCCAAGACAAGTGAGAGATAGAACATCGAATCTCTGACCATGAAGCAGAGGTGCAGGGGTGCACATAAGGCACTGAAACCAAACGGTGCAAAAATCATGGCTCTACTAATAATTAACAACTAGTTTACGACACGCTTGTTTTTAATTTGTATTTTTAAAAAATCATGGGCTCGACTGTACTGTTATCTATGAAGTTTTGTTCTATCTGTCATTGCTCTATAGTTTAGTAGTTTCATGGATTGTAGGTAGCTTTTTCATTAGTTAAATATATTCTTTTAATTATCTACGGTCATAAAGTAAAGGGCTTTCTATATGAAATCTATGATTTTGTTAAAATAATCCTACAATTAGCAACATTTATTTACTGTATGTGAGTACCAAAGTGTTTATTTTGCCATGCCATTGAACGAGCTCTGCAAATGTAAACGTTCCCGTGTTTGAATTAGGCACTCAGAAGTCGGTGACCTAACCACGTTATCTTTGTGATTGCCGTACATTAAGTCAACTCGTAAACGTAAGAGTTTTTTGGACATACGCCACTGTGGGCGAATATTGCCGTGAAGTAGAAAAACCCACAATTAATAAAAAACAAAGGAAGCAACGCTAGCAAGCTGTAGCATAGACTTCTACTAAAGACGGCTATGGTTGTAGTCAATACACATAAAACAAATAGATAATTCCTGAAATAAATGTTTATCTGCAATATGGAAACATTTGCACGCAATGGCATATGTTAAAAAAAACTGGTGTGTTTATAACACGAAGCCATTGCAAGAATCGTTCAAAGATCAAAGTCAACACGTTCCAAACCAAAATTCAACCAACCAAGTATGGAATATGGCCTTAGACATTTGTTAATATAACATGGCCGGAAATATTTTCGCGAAGTACCAGTAACCTCATCTACGTTGAAGATCGTTGAGCGCCCTGCTCAGTGAGCTAGAAATAACTTCTCATATGTTTTGGCGCTTTGTGTAAGAAATTGAGAAAGTTAACTTATTTGCAAACAACTGCCTGAAAATTATATATCTCTAATTACTAGAGATGCTAACTGATTTCGGGAAATGTTAGCTATTTGTTAGATTTCAATGTGGCTTGTGCTTGTCTCGAGTTTTTATTCTATTACTGGTGTATCCACATTTGAGAGATCTTTTGATAACTCTGTTGCGCCACAAATGAACGTTTATGTACCGACAGTAAAAAGCTAATCCGTGTTACATAACAGAATATACAAGGATCAATATGCTACACTACTTTGCAAAATTTACTGACTTGAAAAATTCTAGCAATTTTTTTGTCATTTATACTAATTAGAGGGGTGGAGACCCGAAAAATTTGGATAAGCCATTATCCAACTGGTAAATTGAAATTCACACATGCTTGAAATCGAGCTTGTGCTGAAAATTATTCGCGAAATTTTCCGGTCCTATTCATTATTCATGATACACACGACGGCCAGCCAATGAGAATGATCTTGAATAAAAGTGGCGTATCTCAGTCGTGTTCCAAGGCATGCAACGTAAGCTGCGACTAGCTGTGAACCCGTGGACTCAATTTGCCTACCGATCATATCCCAGAAACATGTGTTATGTAGACCGAGGTAAACATATTATTTGAAAATACGTTCCTTGCCTCTTTAACACTACTGGAAGAAGAGTGTACCTGCTCGTGCATGTCAAACTGTCCCACTGACAACTCAGTTTTGATTATAGTCATTGCTTGCATCATCGCATGCCTTCGAATACGACCACGATACGCCACTTTGAGTAAAGCAAGACATCTCTGAGCTGCACCCAACAATGGCTGTAGAGCCACAATTTTGTAGCGAAAATATGTTTGTACAATTTCATTTCAATACCTGGTGTGCACAACTACAGATCTGCTTCATGGTCAATGATTGTATGGTTTTTACTTTCTATTGTCTTTGGGATATAATGGTAAATTACAGACGTATTGTGTTACAATAGCCTTAATCTGATTGGTGTAGTCAATTGAGAGAAGTGTCCGAACAAAAACACACTGCCAAAAACACGAAGCATGAGAACTGCCGATGTGCACGTAATGCATCGAAAGAAAACTGTGCAGAAATATTTTCGTGACACCTCGTGGCTCTACCAACGAGAAAGCAGGAACCTTATAAGCATGGAGCTCACAGTGTAAATTTTCGTTAACATCTGGCAGCGTGGGAAACAGCTATAGATTCCTATAGGCACTCAAACGTCAGTGGGAGTCTTGAGGGTGGAAGGTAATAGAACTCTGTGTTTAAAGCACATCTCTGATGGATGGATTTGTTTCTTCTAAGACCCACGACTGCTGGAGATCGGCTCGCTAGACTCTCGACCCAAATGGGGGGTAGTCTCTTTTATGCGGCTAAATGAATACGCTGGCAGATGATTTTCGGGCCAGTCATTCTGTGCTCCTTCTCCTGTAGAATCGACCCCATTTCAACCGATTGGTCACGCTCGAAGCTCTGCGTCTGAGATCAAAACCTAGACGGAGGAGGAGGAGGAAGAAGGTAAGAGCCAAGGACGAACCAGGTGCCTGCCCTAGCCGTTGGATTTCGTGGAGTAGGTAACTAACCTATTATTTTTTAAACTTACTTCTCCATTGTACCTATCTGCAGAGACTTGACATTTTTGCAGTTTCTTTTTTATTCAAGCTGGAATTCGAGCACCCATCGCTTTTTGTCACTTTCGCAATACGCTCACGATATATTAGAGTTCTCACTGAGGTATCTGGGCCAATAACAAAGAAGTAACAGGGTACATCTGCTTCATAATCTGCGGTCGGATGTTTTAACCCTCACGTGTCACGGTGATCTACCCACAAATCACATACATGTGGTGTTTCAGTAACCTCATGTGATTGGTGCAGTCTAAAGAGAGACGTCACTTCACAAAAACACGTTGCCAATAACCATTACGCAGAGCTGGAGATGTGCACGTAAGGCACTGAAACGTGTCGGGTAGTATTCTTTTCGCGAAAGTCATTGTCCAAATCATTGTTAAAATAATTACTTCTAATTATACATTTCAAGGATTATATTGTAATAATCAAAAGTTTTCTATGTAAAATATGTTAAGAAATATTGTGATAGAAAGGATTTTAAATAAAAAAGCTTATATATAGTGTATAAGTGTACACAACTTTAATTACATTTTCAATGTTAAGTGCTATGAATTTAAAGTTTGCAACGTTTCTCGAACAGAATTTACTCAGACATTTTGTAGAGGATGATTTTGTTGAAAAGTTACAGAGCACTTTTTTAAACAATTTTATTGAGAAACTATTTGTACTAAGATTGTTTTAACACTGTTTTGACGTTGGTTCACTCTTGGTTTTCTGAGACTATAGAGCATTGCAATTGCGCACGTCCACAATATTTCACTTAGGCCTATATCGATTACTCATATTGCAAGAATCATTCAAATATATTATTACATTCCCATTTAAGCCACCTAACTTCAAAGCCCTTGATAAAAAAGGCGATCAGGCTCCGGGTTTAGATGGCTGTCGCCCTGGTGCAAGTTATACTTAAGAGTCCCTATTCCTTCCCAACATATTTTATGTTTTATGTTCAGTCGCTGTTGTTACGTTAATATTGTAGGTTGGAGTATTTTGCCGAAAACTGGTGGTTAGTAGATACAATACAGTACAGTAGTCGCGTACTGTAGTTTGTGAAGTAAAAGTAATCAGAGGAGAAGTGTTGATTAAGATATATTAATCTCTTCTCTTAAATATTCTGCTATATGTAGAGGCAGGTAGAGACCGAAACAATTCGCGGGTTCACTGACATGTAGGCTAGCCTCCAAGAATATATGTGTATTCAAACATACATAAGCTGTTCATTGGTTTCTCGCTGACACAGTGATACCACATGATTGGTCCTGCATTTAGTTTATTCTTTATTATTGGCTTAGAGCCCTCCTGGAGATGTCAGATAAGTCAAGAACCAATGGCGAAAGAGACACAAACTTAGAGATATTTGAAATTTAGCTTGTACATAAATGAAAACGTGAATTATTCAGGTCCCTAGCTGTTTGTATTGAGCAGAGACAGGGTTAGAAAGTAGTGAGAGCAGTAAATACATAGGATTAGAAAGTTTTTATGTAAAGTAATGAAAAGGTATTAGAATCTTATTGCGAGCTGCATCACTCGTCCTCCCTCTCACAGCTGCCGCCCAGGGTAATCAACCGCCCAGTCTGGCCATTTGTAACACGGGGCCTGATGGCAAAGCTTATCACTGCGGCATTAAATCATGAGTTGGGATGACGAAAACATCACCGCGTTCGCATCACATTTCATGGACGGCCCAGCTGCGCGGCTGTGTTGCGAAACTTGTAGAGAACTGTAATGGGGAAGCGAATTTTCAACACTGTGTGCGCGACATTTCGTCGAATGTCTTCCGTGTCAATATTTTTGCACTCCTTCGTAAAAACACGTGGCTCGCGATACGATTGTTACCACATAGTATAAAAAATGTTTTTTTGTCTTTTATAAAAAAAATATTTGGAAACTAGGTTCCTGAATGTTTTTGTAAGTTTACAATAAATTGTTAACTTTACAGAAAATGCTTGGATACTTAGCAAACATTTTTATACATACAAATACATTTTGTATATTCACAACTAATTTCTTGTATGTTTTAGAACATCTGTTTGAAGTGATACAAAAAAATTGGCAACCAGTTTCCAATACTTTATTTATAAGTACAAAATATTTTGTAAAAACAAGGGTAAGTTTTATTTCATGTAGGACACGCCAATACCTTTTCGAAGAATCTGCACCAAGATGTTAATGCCTATAAAATTACTGTAAATACACTCACTGTCACGATTTTTATCTGTGGATATACCGGGGAGTGTTAGGCAATTTTATTGTATTATCAGTTTCTGAACCATAAAATTTTTCAAATTGTATTATCAAAATTTATCTTCGACAAAGCGTAGGATATATTCTAGGTAAACTGCTTGATATAAAGGCAATGGAATCTTTCATTAATTTGTCATGCAGAATCACTGCAAGAGAGTTGTTGAAAGTTAACCTATAATTCTCTTGCAATGATGACAAATCAACGAAAGATTCCATTATTATTTATGGCAAGCAGTTCACAAAGAAAATACTCTACGCTTTGTCAAAGAGAAAATTTTGGCAATACAATTTGAATAAATGTTATGAGTAAAAACCTGGAAAGACAATAAAATTGTCTAACACTCCCCCTTAAAGGTTGCTTAAGGGCGCGGTTCACCTCAGTTTTCAACGTCTTTATTTATTTTTATATTTGTACCAGATATTTTTTCTAATTTTAGACTTAAATTGTGGCAAAATCTTCCTCTTAGGAAACTTTTGTATCTCTCATAGTTTTTGCGTAATGAGTCGTGAACGTCAAAATTTGCACTTTACGGTTTTAAGTACGCCACTAAAACCAACTGACATACAAAACCAACAAAATTCACAGTGTATATCAATGTTGTAGGCTATGATTTCACATATATAAAATCCAAAAATAAATTACTTTTGTATTTAATAAAAAATGTAGAATTTTTAAATGAAAATTAAAAAAAATATCAACAATATTTTTTTTGGTTTTATATATGTCAAATGTTAGCATACAACACTGTCATATGTGCAAATTTTTTTTTCAGTTTGGAATCTCAGTTGATTTAAGTGGTGTGCTTAAAACCGTAAAGTCCAAATTTTGACGTTTACTACTCATTACGCAAAAATCTGTGAGAGATACAAAAATTTCCTAAGAGGAAGATTTGATCACAATTTATGTATAAAACAAGAAAAAATATCTGGTACCAATATAAAAATAAAACAGTCGTTGAAAAATGAGGTGAACCGCGCCTTTAACGCCCCGAAATGTGTAGGCCTATACGCACATGTAACGTTCTTTGTCCTTTGTTAGTAAAACCACTGATTTCTGGTGAATAGACCGAGCTAGGTGGCATAACGCTAACACTTTGGACTCGCACTTGGGAGGACCTGAGTTCAATCCCCGGTCTCCCATTGTTTCCCGAATTCGCTTCAGGCGAATGCTGGAATGGTTCCTTAACAAAGGCCATGGCTGACTCCTCTCCCAACTCCTGTCATAGTATCAAGTCTTGTCACCGTCTGTAATGTCCTCGCTGTCGACAAGACGTAAAAACCCACTTACTTTCGGTGAAGGGAATTTAGCACCAAATTGATAATTTGTATTACGTACACGTCTGCAACTTTACTTTGTCGTTATTGGATGGAATGAGTTTGTGCTTAGTCGTCGCTAATTTAATGTGCCAGTCAGAATAAAAAATCTACCGAGACCCTAACGTGTCTGGGGTTTGCGAGTAGAATGTCTAGATCCTGAGAATCAACAGCATCAAATCTAGCATAACTGCAGTCGTGCACATACTACACTGAAACATGCTGGTGCAGAAAATCTCTTCATCATATCTCACTGGCTGTACATTCCTAAGCAGACACACACATATGTTGAGTAGTTGTTGACTAAATGTCTAACGGCTGAAGTTTTGTACATCCTGGGCAGGCGACCATAGTGTTTACAGTTTACAGTGTGTTGGGTAACATTTACTTATTTTTCATTATAGTGAAAGTTTCACAATGTGTGTATGGCTATGCGAGTCGGTTCATATTTCCCCGCCTTGGAACTGACTCTAAGTCAAAGAAGAGAAACACCTAGCCTCTCTGGATCGCCGAAGAACGTCAATGACTTCCACGAAGATTTATTCGCCACTACGTCTCGAAAACCGATAACATCTGCCGCAACCACGACGTCCCATGACACAGCGCAATATTTCAACTCTCTTACATAACACCCGAACTCGCACGTACGTGACTAGCTTACGAACACACTGCGATGTTTCCAGTTTGTTATAAATGTGTTATTGTAACTGCACAGCAATTTGAGTCTGTCGAATCAGAATGTGGTTACTACGACACGACAGTGATTCCCTGTTCCTTACGGATCCTCAGGGCACTTACTACTTGAAATAATCCTATCACTGACATGGCCATGAGCTAAATGTTTTTGAAAAACAGCTGGTAGCCTCATATCACCGCTAAAATCTGGTGTGTCTATAATCTATACCTTCACGTATATCACAGCAAAAAAAATTCATACTTTTACGAGGAAAAGTGTGTAAACTAATGTAAAAAATATCTGTGGGGACTAGAGGAATGCAATTTTATGAACTATTTGTTCGATGTGACACAAAACAATCTTCGAAGGTCTGCCACACCCTAAAAATAGTTTGTACTTTTACAAAAATTCTCAAGTCTTGTTGCCAAAAAGTTTTTTTTGTCACTATAAACAATTGTCTTAAAATATAGCCTACAACAATTTTGCTGTAAATATATAAAAATGTTTGTAAGTACACAAAAATGTTTATAAATATAAACATATTAGTATATCCACAAGAATTTCCTTAAAGTTTATGATTATTTATACTAGTTTACAGAGAAAGATTTTCTGAAAAATTACGTTTTTTGTAAACGGTGAAGTTTGAGCAGGCGGACTCCACGAGGTGTTGCATTATTTTTCTTTCATAGTTTTCTGTCGTGCAGACGTTACAATTCTTTTTCAATTCTTCTCGACCGTTTTACGAGTCGCGAACGTAGTTTTTGAAAGTATGTGATCGGTGGACTTACCTGCTCACGCGCCGTTGCGAAAACACGCATAGTGTTATAGAAAATTCAAGATTTGTTGCAATTTTGCTATCTAAAATGAATAGAGACAGGCAAAACCCATGAGTTCATTGACGTGTAAGCTAGCCTCCAAGAATATCATTGTATTCAAGCAGACAACAGCTGTTCATTGGCTGCTCTCTGACATAGTGATACCACATGATTGGCCCTGTACTAGTTTAGTCTTTATTATTTTCTGAGCACCCTCCAAGAACTATCAAATAAGTCAATGACCAATTGCTAGAGCCACGATTTTATGGCGAAAAGATTTTTGCACCATTTGGTTTCCATGCCTTATGTTCACATCCGCAACTCTGTTTCATGGTCAGTGATTGGACGTTTTAACTGTCACACGTCTTCAGGTTCTACTGACAAATCACAGACGTATTACGTTACAATAGCCTCATTGTTATTGGTGCAGTCAAATGAAGGACTTGTCTGAGCAAAGACGCGCTGTCAATAGCCGTGAGCAGAGCTGCCGAGGTGCACGCGAGACACTGAAACAAAGTGTTGCAAAAATCTTTTCGCGACAAAATCGTGGCTCTACCTATGGCGAAAGTGATTCAAACATAGAGACAATTAAAATCTAGCTTGAGCCTAAATGAAAACGCGAATTTTTCAGGTCCCTAAGAATGAAGGAAAGCAAAAGCTTGTTTAGTAACTGCTTGAACATATTTAAATCGGGCATTCTATAAGAATGCCGCAATATGTTCAATTAGTAAAATATTTATTTAAAATGTCTAAGTGAACAAATGGAATTCCCAATTAATGTTAACAGTATCGTTGGTAAGCAGAAACGTGTTTGATGCTTTGTCTGATTTTATTATTATTATTATTTCACTTTTAGAAGAAAACTTGTGAGAAACTATATTCACATTACAAGTGACATTGAAAACGCTTGCTGCAAAATTCAGGTCTACATTAATCGGTTAGAATTAAACAAGAATTGTTTTAAAACGTAACTTGCAGTGACATATTTACAAACATGCCCAATACTGCACTCCGATTGCTTATTGTAATTAAATTAATAATACAGAATGGTCTTTGTACTAAGATTGGCTAGCTAAAAACTGTTGACTCCAGCAGATAGCTTGAAGATGTTATACTCCGTTTCATTTAAGTTTGGTAAAATTTGACAGGTATTTACAGGCAATATTTTTTTTTTTTTTTGTGATTTGAGGCACACTGCAAGACAAACTTTGCAGTATAAATGGTGAAATGGATATTTCCGGCTCATTGTACAACTAAAAATGTCTTGCATTGTCCCACAAATCACAAAATATAAAAAACTATTGCCCATTAGAATCTGTCAAATTTTACCCGACTCATATGAAACAGAGCATAAGAACGCACGTTAAAAGAATAATCCTGTGCTCCTTGGCGCTCTGGTTTCTTCTTCTTTTTTTTTTACGAAAATGTTTCTCCTATTTCAGGCTTCACTACACAGAGCACGCTTGCAGATATTTATTTTACTTTTCACATAATCGTGCACTGTATTTTGTTTTGTTTGTACAAATAAATTATTTGGTTAAATAACCTTGTAGTATACCGAATCCGAGTAATCCTACTACAAACGCAGTTTGTATTGCCACTGTTAGAGACCTCCAAATATCACGTTTTTAATTTGACAGCTTACTACACTCCAGTGGGACTAAGCTCACTTGACTTAGCTATTGGTCGAGAGTAGGGTAAAGTGACTGAATACCTCCCCGTCTCCTAAATTCATCTCCCTCGCTTTTTTTTCATAAAAAAATGCCGTCATATGTCCACGATGTAACTAATTACCTCACGCCGAAATCACGTAGTCGCGACACGACGAACGCGAAGCGACACTAAAAATTCTCGTCATTGCGAACACGTCTGGCTGCCGCGTGACGAATATTAAAAAACAAATATTACTATGTAAATAGTTCATTGCCACTGCATTTAACGTCTAGTACGACGGCCAGATATGTTTACAGTATTTAAGACATTTCAGTTTTTTTGTCATATAATTTAAATACAGAGTGCCATTTCGAAATGTGGACAGTTACACGTTTGCTTAAAAAAAGGTTGTGATTTGCTTATGTTAACCAGCAAACATCTGTCTATTGAAACAAATGAACGCTCACCAGTTTTACATACATTTGAGCGCTAAATTAAATTCCGACTCGAATAAATTCGACATAATTTCTGATCGGATTTCGCGTTGCTTCTGAATTTTTGTCGCGCTGACTTCATAGATACCTCGGTGCTGGTTGGCAGACACTTTTTTCTTTTAGTGTCTCAGCGGTTATGTAGCTTCTGTCGAGCCCATGTGATTCCGACATCAGAACGATCCAGTAGAGGGTTGACAGTAAAATAGTACGGCTAATTTGTCTTTAACGCATATATTTGTGAGAATAGCTTGACGAGGAACAAGGTAAGATTGTTCTTCAGCTTCACAACACTATTACAATGCATGCATTAAGGTATGTTTTCCAGTAGGCCGTGATTTTATGATTGCTACGTAAGTGTGGGCACTTACTGTACTAGAAAATTCCACCCTGTTTATGATAACTAAATTTGTAAATTCGTCCCCCATTGCAGTTATTTAATCTGTCCCCATGTCTCAACTGTTCTGTACATACCAGAGTAGAATCTGTGACTTTATTGACCTTCAGCCTCTGTTTGCTGTATAGAGATGGTTAATAATAGCGGGAACACTTGACTTCTTGCTACACAGTAAAACATTTTTGTAATTTCCCGAAAAAAATTGTTTGGAAAATAGTTTCCAAAAAAACGTTTTGTAAGTTTACAAGAATATTGTAAACTTAACCGGAAATGCTTGTAAATATTAAAATATGTATGTTTATTTACTAACAGTTTCGCATATTTACAAATAATACCTGTACGTTTAGAAATGAGTTCTTGTGCATGTAACAATTTCTCATATGTGCCACAAATTTTATTTCTGGCAACTAGTTTCCAGGACATTTTTTTTGCACAAGTTACAAAATATTTTGTGAATTGTGACAGACAGTCGAAGATTATTTTGTTTCACATCAAACATTCTGCTCATAAAAATATATCTCACTTGTCTCTACGGGTATTTGTGGAATTTAGACTATTTTAATTACCTGCGACATTCTTGTTTAGCGCCCGGACTGATAAATGTTCGGACATTAGTTTACATGGTTTTTCTTGTGAAAGTACGATTTTTTTTACTTCTTAGGCTTCATTGAAATTTCTTTCGTTACTGGTGAGTCTGTATATTGCCTGGGCCAATACTAATTCTTGTGTGCTACGGATGATCGACTGTAAACAGATAAACTGTGCGACATAACTACCGTCGAATCATTAGGGACCTGAAACGTTTCGCGTTTTCTTTTAGTAACAGGCTAGATTTCAAATATCTCTAAGTTTGTGTCATTTTCGCCATTGGTCCTTGACTTATTTAACACATCCTGGAGGTGGCCGAACGGTCAGACCTTTCCCCGCCCAACAAGGCGATCCGGGTTCGATTCCTGGTGGGGTCGGTCCCCGGATTTCGCACGTGGTAATCGTGCCGGACGATGCCGTTGGTCGGCTGGTTTTCTCGGGGATCTCCCGTTTCCCCCGCTGTTTCATTCCGGTGCTGCTCCATATTCACCTCATGTCACCCCTCACCAAAGCTAATGACCCCGATGTTACGTGCTGACCAACAACCTCTCACTCGCACATCCTGGAGAGTGCTGAGCCAAACATAAATATTCAATTAAATGCAATCCCAATCATGTGGTATCACTGCGTCAGCGAGCAGCCAATGAACAGGTGCTATTTTCTTGAACACACAGACATTCTTGGAGATTAGCCTACATGTCAGTGACCCGCGAATTTTTCCAATCTGTACCAAACACACATGGCGAAGGATGCTACACTCGTTCGTGAAATACGCTGGCAGAAAATGTTATCATGTTCTTCCATCGCAGTGACGTCGTTTACGTGTGTGTCCGCTTTGCTGGAGGTTGGTCATCATGTACAGTTGAAATGTTATTAATGGGCCGTAGTTGTCTTCGCGATAGGCAACGATATTATAGACCAGTGAGACATGTCGGCTGATCATACAAACACCATTTAGTCCAGTACGCTGCCGAATATAGCGTGAAATTTGCACATCCCGGGTTGGCTAAGCCACGCAACATTTTCCCAGTATAATATTTTACACTCTTCTGATGGACTAAACTACTAATTCGAGCTGATAGTTAGGTGTTTATATTATTTTAGTACTTAGAATTGTAAATACCAAAATTTTCTTACTTTATTTTCGTTTGCTAATTTAACGTAACTTTACAACTATGTCAGGAATTGTTTTCGGACTAATATTTTTACCGCAGTTGAAAATTACGAAGTATGCTAATCTTGTGGAAAGTGAATATTCCCTTACAGGACCAATAATTTTAAAAAGTTGTTTGTAGCTATGGGCATGAGGAGGATTCAAAACTGTCAGTTCATAGTGAGCAGTATTTATTCTGTGGTAAATCAGGGCAGTCTTTATTACAAGGCCGGAACCGTAAATATGACTACGCTGTATCGTGTGCCTTCTACCTGTCAATACTTGGCTGGCCTAGTGTATGTAGCGTGTTTAGGTACAGCTTTAAGGCATTTACGAAAACATAGTAGGTATAACCTTACTCGGTAGTAGTGATCACGGATCACGAGACCGTATCTCAATCAGTCGTTAGATGTTTAACGAATTTTTCCCCCGAGAGTACATAAATCAGCACTGCAGTTTGTTGGGGGCCTTTAGAAAATATGGCAAAATCTGCAGAAACTGTATGTTTCAGTCGCCGATTTGGCTTACCTGTATTATTAGATCAGGTTAGAACAGTGCAGAATATAATTTTGTACAAAATTTCTAGAGCTAACCACCAAACATTTCCATAGCAATAAGAGATTGTTAAGTGAAAGTTCTCTGTCACAAAATCATTATTTTTTTTTTTGTATTAATCGAGAGTTTACTATATGCAAATTGAAAATGTTAAAAAATTCGTATGTTTAGAAGACTTAGTAATTAATAATTACATAATTTATTCCATACCTGAATTATGGTCCCTGACAATATTTTTATTTGATAAAACCCTCCAAGCTTCTCGTCCTACAAATGTACCATATTCCGACATCGACTATTTCACTAACATCCACTAAAATTCCTTACATTGTTTTTCTTTTGTGTATACACTGAGCCTGTATTCGTTTAATTTTACGCGCACTATCCTGTTTTACGTCTCTCGAGCAGGATAGACCTGCGTGGATCCGGCAAAAAGATCGAGTTGAATATTTAGAGTTCTTGCGGGCCGGTAGACTTCTATCGTATGAGGTACTTTCCCGATTTTAGAGTAATATCTACTAACTCGAGTAGATCGAGCGAGTATTTCGTAAGCACCGTTAGAGTCGTATAACCATCTACCTAGACTACAGGCCAGCCAATGAGCAATCGACAGCTAGCCCCCGATGCAGCGGTGCCACATTCAAGACTCTGGTCTTCTAATAAAGACGGCAACGCTTTACCATAGAATAAATGCTATTCACTAGAAAATACGTTAGATTTAAAATTCCTTTAGGTGTTAATTACTTTCGCTATCGGGTCACTGTTGGTGAATCTCTTCCTTGAGGACTGTGAACCAATAGCAGACCTGCATGGAAACACTAATTGACTGCCGCGCTACCATAGACTAAATAGTAATACAGACGTGAAGTTACCGTTTGATACGGGCGAACTTCGCTGCTTATTGGCTGCCCGAGGCTTGTCCATACCAGGCCCGTGTATGTTTGGCTCCTGAATGTTACTACAGGTTTCCTATTGGCCTGGCTCTGGCTAGCAGAGCAGCCGCCTTAAGCTGATTAGTAGTAGGTGTTTCCACCATGTTGCTGGCCAAGGAAGCCATTTTGCTGGCTTGCGTGACTGAGTTCGCCGGTCTACCGGCCGTTTCAAATCTGTAGTCCTAAATATTCTGTGGCGCTACCTTGTCACATGTACAACTGGCCACTCACTGGAGCAGTAGAGCCACGATTCTATGGCGAAAGGATATTTGCACCACTGTGTTTCAGTCACTTATGTGCACATCTGCACCTCTGCTTCATGGTCAGTGATTGGAAGTTTTAACTATCACTTTTCTTGTGGTTCTACTGACAAATCACACACATATGAAGTCACAATGGCCTTAATCTGATTGATGCAATCAATTGAGAGGCTTGTTCGAAAGAAAACACGCTGCCAATAACTATATACAGGGCTAGGAGTTCAACGACCAACGTGCTAGATTCCATTATTCTGTGTATACCGAAGTCCTACCATGTGTCCATTACCTGCTACTCATTCAGACAGCAGACAATGAACGAATAGACGGGGCTTGAGTATGCATTGTACATTGGCTTATAACATGCAGGTCATTGAACTAGCGAATTTATCCTAGCCCTAACTATAAAGCAGAGTTGCAGTTTGCACATAAGGCACTGAAACAAAATCTTGCACAAATCTTTACGCGACAAAATCGTGGCTGTTCAAATAGCTGAAGACAGGGTGTAGACAAAAGCAGTACTGTGGATTATAGCAAACATGTTGATGAACCCACGACATTTCTGGGTATCTATACTATTCATTCTGAACTGAGAACTTAGAATCCTGATTTTGCTAGTAACAATTCCTTTTTTGGATGCTACATATAAGGGACGATTACTTTGCCATAAGCTTAGTATATTACATAAAGACGACTGCGGGCAAAGCCATAAAACGTTTTATCGGCTTTCAACGTCGCCGACGATAAACACAAACTACAAACTCGACGCTTGCTACAGATGGACTTGTCAACACTCGAGCAACTGGACGCGCGCACATAAAAGTTTTTTTTCTCGAGTAAACGAGCGCGTAAGCGTAGTTCGGAACGAAGCGTGAGCACTGGTCCAAAACAGAAATGACGTGCAGCGCAGGGCGTGGCGGATTAATTGCGACGCCATGGGCGCAGAGTTAAGTTGTGTTCCAGGCCAGAGTTACCGCCCGTGCCTGCCGTCGAAACGTCAGAGTCAAGGGTCGAGGCAATAACTTCGCGAGGAGAAGTATTTCAAACAAGGTGCAAAAAGCCGGGCCTCGGGCGTGAATCACACGAAGAAAAGGCTTGAAAATCGCTGGAAAATGCAACAACACGCAGCTATAAATTTTTCTGTAGCCGACACCGCAAATAAAAAAATAACGTACCAGAGAAATGTACAGATTCTTAGATCCGTGATTTGTCGTGAAAAGATTTTTGAAACATTTTGTTTCATTGCCTTATGTGCACATCTGCAGCTTTGCTTCATAGTTATTGGTAGCGTGCCATTGTTCAGACACGTCTCTCAATTGAATGAAAATGTTATTGGTAGAGCCAGTGTTTTTTGGTGAAAAGTACTTTGCAACAATTTGTTTCACTGCCTCATGTGCACATCTGCAGCTATTCTTCATGGTTATTGGCAGAATGCACTAGTGCAGTGACCGCTCACTCATTTGACTGCGCCAAGCATAACAAAGTTAAAGGAATACAACACATACGTGATTTGTGGGTAGAACGCTGAGACGCTGAGAGTTCCAATCACTGACGACGATACACAGCTGCAGGTGTGCACATAAGTCATTGAAACAAATTCTTGCGAAATTCTTTTCACCAAAATTCACTGGTTCTACTTATAGGGACATCATATATAGTAAAATAATTTTTGCTCTTTTACAAGCAAATACTATAAATATTACAAGAAATGCTTGGAAATTTTCATAGGTACATATTTGTATGTACACAAATATTTTTGTATATTTACAAATAATTTATGTATATTTAAAACTAAATTGTTTTACATTTGTATTTCGACGGTTAATTTCTGTCTCATTTAAATGCGTGCATCTAGTGGCCTCAAGTATTTGGAAATTTTAAACCACCTGTCAATAACCATCGACATTCTTGTTGTAACTTAGTACCTAGACTGATAAACGTTTTCACAGTAGTTAACAAGATTTTTCTTGTCAAAGACGAGTTTTTTTATGCTGTGATACGTATACATCTGATATTTGCGGCTAGAACTATAGGACGCCTTGAGTTAAAACATCCAATCACTGACCATGGAGCAGAAGTACAAATATGCACATAAGGAACTGTAAACATGAGACTGGTGCAATAATTTTTTTTGCCATAAACTGTGACTCTTGAAACACTCCCTGACCTGCACGGAAAATTTATATTACTTTGCGTAAAATATAAAGTTACCGCACTGATCCAGCAAACAGAATAACTCGGCCGTGAAATTTCCCTTACTTCCACGGTATTTTTGATTTCCTTTACATAAAATGTAACTGCGCTGCACAGCAAAATTTGCATACACGGCTACGGAATTTCACGAATGTGCCAGTACAATTTATCGTACGACACTGAACATTTGTGAACTTTCTAAGTACCTTGTACTCAAATTTAGAATGGAAAGTTCGACATGTGCTAGAAAAGTAACATGTATTAACAACCCACAGTACTCTATAGGTGCAGTGGCACTGATGCATTGATTATATCTTATAACCCTGATGCTGCCAAATATTGTTAATATTTTTAATCAAATACTGTGTCACATGTACGGCAACACAAAAAAATTTGACCAAATTCGTGAAAAAGGTCTTATTTTTATTGATGGATACAGGGGTAAGCTGACTCTTTGCTAGGCATCAATATAACATGGCCGTAGATAGCGACCCCAATGTTTGGTGAAAATATTTCTGCAACAATTTGCCTCATGTGCACAGCTGCAGCTCTGCTCCATGGTTATTGGCAGATTGTCTTTGTAGAAAGACGTTTCTCATTTGACTGTACCAATCAGAAGACACTGAAACAACTTGTTGTAATATTATTTCCCGAAAATCAGCGGCCCCTACGCTTCATACCAGAGCTTGTAAACAGAGTAAACGTTAACAATTGTTACAATGACATTCTGGTAACACTACTATTCAATTCACCATTTACTAAAAATCTATTGCAACGCTATCAATGATATAGGAGAAACAAATTTACCGTAGGCCTACATACTTTGTGAACACCCATATACAAATAATTTTTACTGTGTATAAACAAAAAAGACGACTAACACGTAAGTATGTGATGTTAGTGTCTTAGTAAAGTAGGAATTACTCATATATATATATATATATATATATATATATATATATATATATATATATATATATATATATATATATATATATATATATATGTATGTACGTGTGTGTGTGTGTGTGTGCTGTCGGTTTGTCATCAAGAAAACTAATATTTGTGCTTTAGTAAGTAAAATAGGAAGTGTAGTTTTGAACAGCTACAAAAAAACGTGAAATTTATATTAGTTTTACGCTACAAGTGTAAAGGTAAGTAAGAGTAATATTATTTCCTTTAAATTCCAAGAAAAATTACGGCGTCTCGAAAATGAAATTGTTCGGTCGACGACGGCAAAACTGAACGGTGGGGAAGGGGAGGGGGGGTTGAGGGCGACACGAGTGCACCCGAGCGCTCTCAGCAATCTTCGGCTTGGCTGCTCGACGAACATTTTTTAACGTTTCCTTCGACATTTTCGTTCTCCTTCTAAAACATCTATATAAAATTTCCCGAATTTCCTTACATGTCCAACAAAGATTCAGGTTACTCTATGTTACTAATCACATTATTTTGTGACTATCCTCTCAAACCGGGAAAATTACAGTTTTTCTTGCGGAAATATTTCAACATCAATGCCAAACTCAGTTTATACAATTGAAGTTACCAACAGTGTCGTGCCTTTCACGCCAACCTCTAAGCCTGTGAACATCTGCTAATTTGTTGTTGAACTCTGCAACCAACACTTAACTGAAAAGATCCACAGAAGATCGAATCATTAATATTTGTCTGTTATCGTCCTTGGATGGCCACAACGGTTAGTCTGGAAAATTGTGATAAACCAAACATCCGCGCATAACCGTTCTGGCCACTCAATGACAAGAATAGTCACATTCATGTGTCGGTCTTCTGTGGATAAAGTGTAAGTTGCAGATTTCAGAACCAACTTACAACACAGCAATAGCATATGTCCGTAGGCCTACAGGTTAAATACACAGTGACCGGAAATTTTCGCGAATTGATTTGAGAACAAGCTTGACTTCAAACGCGAGAACGTTTCGTGGACGTATGAGATTTGATCACATCGCCCTGAAGAACTTTGAACCAATCAAAACTTGAGAGAAAACAAGGCAGAAATTCCGTGCTATAATTTACTGGGTGAAACTTGCTACTCACTTGAGCAGTAGCCAATGAACAAATGAATGGTCGGCGTCTGAGAATACACAGGACAATGGATTCTAACGTGCAGGACATTTAACTCGCGAAATTTTACGACTCCTGTTGGTATCTTCATCGAGCACTTCCAAACAAAACACATTATACTCTGTATAGTTAAGGCCATGAACTTTTCGCGTAAAGAATTTTGCCCCAGTTTGTTTCAGTGTCTTACGTGCACATCTGCAGCTCTGATTCATAGTCAGTGTTTAGAGGATTTAACTCTCACGTGCCTCGGGATTCTATCCGCAAATCTCAGTCGTGTGGTATTGCTGTAACCATATTTTGATTGGCACAGTCTAGTAAGAGACGTCACTTCACAAATATACGCTGCAAATAACCATGAAGCAAAACTGCAGATGTGCACGTAAGGCACTGAAACAATTTGGGGCAAAATTACTTTCGCGAAAAGTTCGTGGCCCTAGTTGCTCAAATGTCATACTATTTCATTTTAATTATTTGTGTTGATTAACATGTATTTTAAATATAACATTTAATTAATTTACATACCTATAACTTAGATTTAAATGGTTTTGATATATTCTATGTTATCCTTTATTTCCTCTAAAACTACTGTTGCATGGATTTTCGTTAATTTAATTTAAAAACTTTAATCACTATACAGTTTTGAAGTGCTAAGAAATTGTTTTCTTCTTTATTGTTGTAGGTTGGACTTAGAGGTGAGTAGTAGGGACGCACTAGAGGAACAGCCAATGGGCGCGCAGCTAGGTACAAGTGTGTAGGTCATTGCCCCCGCGGTATTTTCCTGACCCCGTGCCACGAGAACAGCCCCGGAGCTCAGCGCGGGAATATAGAGACAGCAGGGGTCACCTTCTGGACAACAGCATCCCACTTGCCGCGCCTCTCGCTCGAGAACATTCAAGCCGAGGTTCACAGAACATTTTATTGTTTCCATTTTTTTAATTCTACGAGAACTTGTTTCATTCGAAGACAAAAATGTTTTACTGTACTGATAATTACTAACCTTTCATAATTTTTCTGTACACAGTAAAAATATTCATTCTTTAAAAAAAATCTTGTAAACGTAGCCTACGTCAAAATATTTATAGGTATTGGCACTACAACAAGAAATTCGTCGATTATTGAAGTGGTCTAAATTTTCCAAATACCTATTGGGCCTAGTGAAGTGTATTTTTCTGACCATGTTGTATGGTGTGAAACGAACAAACCTTCGATGACCTGCCACATTTTGCAAAATATTTTGTACTTTTGCATAATTGAATTTCTAGGAAACTGGTTGGCAAAAAAATTTTTCTGTCGCTTTAAACAACCGTTGTAAAATGTACAAGAATGCACTTGTACATGTAAGTTACAATTATTATGTGTAAGTATACAGATATATTTGAATATTTACAAGCGCTTCCTGTACAGTTTTCCAGTATTCTTGTAAACTAATTTCCAATGTTAATTTGTACAACCTTTTTTTCTGTCTAATGACATGGCAATGTCCAAATTATTTAAAACGGTTTTACGCTATAAAGGAAAACCAAATGACTTACCGAAATGAAATAATTCACACAACTTCAAGACATATGTGGACAAAAACTGCACAATTTTGTGCTTTTAAAGAATTACAGAAAATTCTCATTTTCCCAAATTCATTAAATTAGTTTAGAATACAAAAAAAAAAGTCTATGCGGTTTTTATACATATCATGACGTAGCCCGTGACACTATTATTCAGTGTGAGTTATTTCCCTTCGCTAAGCCACTTGGTCTTCTTTTCTAGTGTGAAACAGTTTTACGCAAACTTGTACTTGTGACGTGCATTATACAAATGCTATGAATTCATAATTGCAGTATAAAAATGGCCACAGTATATGTGTCATACCTGGTACAAATATAAAAACTATCAAAAAGGTTAAAATAAATTTCGCTTACCGTTCATTTAAAATAGTCGAGACGTTTTCACCACGACTGTTTACTTTTTTCACATCACTACTTACAAACAGAGTCTTCGTAACGTTGCCAGAAGGGTTTTTTTTCTGTTAATAGTTTTCGTGTACTTTGCACCTGCGTTTCGTTGCCGTTCGACAACCTTTACGGTCGAACATGTGGTTTCTTCGATGGGATAGTGAGTATTGTGGTACGCTAATATCTAACACCGAATATACTGCTGACTGTTCTTTTTTAACACGACAAATAAATGTCGTGCAATTTGTAAGACCCACAAAATTATTTGGTGGTTACTACAAAATAATTTTGCTGGTAGATTTTCCACCAAAATTTTCTTTCAGTGATGATAAAACGTATCTGTAAGTGAAACAAATACAAACTTGCAGCGATGAAATTGTTATTAACACTCATATCACAGCCATTCTCGTTGAACATAAATTGATAGAGATTATTTAATATATAAATCTCATTCAGAAATGTTGTACGCATTCACATCAGCACGGAATCTCAACTTTTTTTCTCGAGTTTTGATTGGCTCTAAGTTCTTCAGAGAGATGTGATCAAATCTCAGACATCCACGTAACGTACCATGCGTTTGAAATCAAGCGTGTTCTAAAATCAATTCGCGAAATTTCTAGTCCCTATTTATAGCATGCGATGTACACATCAACGATAGTCACTGTCCGCCGATTTGCGGATTTTGCATGCGTCTCTGGTTGGCGAATTATTTATGACACTTTCATCGATTATCGTAGCGACCCTGCTATTTCGCGGTGCGCTTGACCTCCAAGCTATACGTGACAGTTCTGTACCCACTACACAGCAGATCTAAGTTCATGAAACGTCGCGTCTGTTGTCGAAGGAAGTCACCTATATTTCGTATGATTTTTTTCGTTTTTTTCCTCTGTCGTCTGTCCTCACAGTCATTCGTGTCTCTGGTCATTGTGTCGTCATTGTTGCTGTCGTAAAGTTTTGTCGCAGTTTCACATATAACGATTTTATATTATTTAATTCATCTTAGCTTGTTTACGTATAACGACTATATTCAGTTCTGAAATCAAATAATCGAATGTGTCGTCACTGTTCCAATTTTTTGTTTTCGTGTCATCCTTCTGGATACCAATATATTCCTTTCCGTAATTGCGTGAGTCTTAAATGAGCGTTATTAACAGCAAATACTGGCTTTCTATTTATTTATTTTCTGTTATTTCCTTTTGTTTAATGTGGGGTATTTCTGCTGTCCGACATCATTCGCTCACAACGGCGTACGCCCACAAAAACAGTTCAGTTAATTATACTAACACAGTGTAGGTATCTTTCAAAGATGGCACTTATAAACCTGACTGCCGCGCCAATCAGAAGCTATTCATGACTAAGTAACGACCACACGGCGCCACAGAATATTTAGGTATACAGAAGTGAAATAGCCAGTATAACGGCGAACTCAATCGCACACGCTAGCAAAATGGCTTCCTTGGCCAGCAACATGGCGGATACGCCTACGGCTTATCAGCGTAAGACGGCTGCCCTGCTCGCTGGTAGCCATTCCAATTGTAAACCTGCAGTAACATGCAGGAGCCAAACAGACACGGGGCTTGTATTAACAAACTCGGGCAGCCAATAAGCGGCGAAGTTCGCCAGTATCAAAAGCGCCACCACGTCATTTCACGTCTGTATTACTATTTAGTCTGTGATCACTGACCACGAAGCAGAACTGCAGATGTCCACTTAAGGCACCGTAACAAAGTGGGGCAGAATTCGTTTTCGCGAAAAACCAGGGCCCCTAACTATTTGTAATTTCTATGCAAACTCGAGACTCGTCCATTCATTTATTGTCTGTTTTTCCAATGAGTAACAGTTGATGGACAAATGTCGGCGCTTGAGTACGAATAGGACAGTGAAATTAACATGCAGGTCATAGAATTCGCAAATATCTTCTTTACCTATTTATTACAATACTTCTTAATACAACCATTTTTTTTTATTATTTTATGAAGAACATTGCAATTAGAGTACCTAAAGAAAACTTAAAAATTCGAGCCGTTTTCTTGTACAGTTTGCAAATTTAAAATTAAACCTTTCTTTACAGCCTACTTTGGCACGCATATTTTGGCAACATTATTTCCTAGTATGTTATTATCTGAGTAAATGTTAAAAAATATTTTCTAGAGATTGATATAAATACTCAATGAAATGTCGTGCAAGTAGGTGTTCGGGAAAGAAACAAAAAACTGGCAGTGAAGACAATAACTGTGGTTGAAGATAGCTACTTGGTTTGCAAAATGCTTAACTAACTTTTTGCACAGTTACGGAAGTGAATGGACGTGAAGAGCCGATGGTATACACGAAGCGTTCACAAGAAAAACCCTTAGAATCTACGTTTCTTGCTTAGTCTTAAACCAAGAAATCAGTACATTCGACATCGAACAACGACAACGCGACAAAAACGTTAACAATCTGTGAACACGAGAAAAGTCGCTGACCTCTTTCTTTTCACGTATGCACATAGCCGCTAATACATTACTCGTGTGAATCCGATAAACTCGTGTATTGTAGTGCCGTGGAAGTCAGTTAAGCTATACTTGTTTCCTTCATGTTCAAGTCATGTGCTTTAATTTTATGTACTTAGTATAACAGGTGTATAAAGTGAACTATATAGAAATTACTACAATGATAACAAACAGAAACAGATTTAGGATAAATGAGGAAGATTAATTTTGCTTTTCACGAAAGTTTCATGACAACATTCCGTGTGGGGCCGACATGCTATAATTATTATTTAAAATAAATTATATTAAATAAAAGAGAAATTTTGTAAAATGTATTCATGTAAAATTGTGTGCTCAGTAGAAAAAAGAGAACTAAAAGCACAGAGGCTAAAAGAATTTTTCTGTACTACGAAAAAACACAATATAACCCCCTCCCCCCAATTTCAAAATTCATTCAAAGGTCGCGAATTTCGTAAATGAATTGACAAATACATTCTTTAGCAACGATAATTCTTGGATACCCATTTGACAATATTTCCCTCGTAGAATTCAAAAATCATTTTGGAAAATTTCACAATTTACGAGAGGAATGTCTGTAAATCTGCAAATGTTTTTAAACTACGTCTTTACAGGAATTCCCTTTACAAAAATACTGAAATGATTATTTCAAGTGTATTGAGTAAAAGTTCGAAAAGTAAAAATATAGGTTTGCTATTATATAAAACGCACTAGAATGCCCTCGATGGCTACGCCTACCTGGTAACTGCAACACTACACTTCTGTAATTGGCAGACAGAACCCCCAGATCTTTGAAAGTTAAAACGTCTAATCACTAACTATGAAGCAGAACTACATATGTGCACATAAGGCATTGGAGCAAACTGGGCAAAAATTCTTTACGCTAAATGTTCATGGCGCTATATTCTTTATCAAAAGACCCAGGACTTATTTGACACTTCCTGGAGGACGAAATAGTATTAGTTTTTGTAGAAGATACTTATGAGTAAAGTTTCCTCTTGCGGAACAATTTTATCTCCCATAGTTTTCTCATAACAGTGCGTCAAAGTCAACATTTGCATGTTACGCTTCTGTGCAAATAGTGAAAATCTATTGACTTACTTAAATGAAACAATTCACTGCAAAAAACATGCTCTGGGTTGCGTAACCTAATATTAGAGAAACTCGCAATGAACAACGTTTCTACTTTAAACGAATTGCAGAAATTGCAGACTTTTTCCTGTACTTCTGCGATTTTTTTAATCATTCTAAACATTACGTTGTGGGTTTATGATTAATGCTACGTTACGTAGTTCATGGCATATTATTATTATTGTGTGAATTATGTCATCTGAATAAGTCAATTGGTTGTCACCAATTGCACAGCAGCGCAACATACAGATTTTAATTTAGACACACCATTGTGAAAGAGCTATGCGAAATAAAATTTTTTAGTAAGAAGAACCTATATTCAAAATTACAGTCTACAAAACTAACATTATTTCATGAAATTACGAAATTATAATTTTATATCACCCGTCTACTGGCCGTGTGTACGTCAGAGCGAGGCACGGAGCCAAGGGCGATGTTGACCGGCTCATCTGGTGCGGTATCGCCTCTAACGCAAGACTTTGAAACGACGTGCAGTGGTATCGTCGATCACTCGCCTGACTGACACTTTCAATGGTAACCCCATTTTTTATAGTGAAGAGTTTCAAGCATAGCCTAGTCCACTGCATGTTTCTATAGTAGTTTCAAGCGAAAACTTTAAGTAGTATAAATATGTATTGAGGTGTCTTTGGGTTTTTTTTCTGGCAAATCACAGACTTGTGTCACTGTAGTAACGTTATTGCGATTGGCGAAGTCAAATGAGAAACATCGCTTCACAAAGACACGCTGCCAATAATCATGCAGTAGAACTGCAGAAGTGTACGTAAGTCACTGAAACAAAGTGGGGCAAAATTATTTTCGCGAAAATCAAGGGTCCTTAGTCATTAGAGGTCTCCGAAATGAGTTTTCTAATTGGATGTGATGCTTTGAAACTACCTTTCCGTCACCATTTGAAGTGTAGTGCCTTTTTGCACATATGGTATAGTTTCGTAACAAAAACTTATTTACAAACACACAGAAAAGAATTTGTAACGCGTGGTAGGCGTTACCCTTAAGAATTCACCGTGACAAGGAGGGGTTATATTGGGCTTTGCATTTGAAAACCGAACGCCGAAACCCTGTGTTTACGCTTGTTAAACGTTGGGTCTGGGAGGAAACGCGAGGATTGATTCGACACGTCGCACTCGCAGATATGGTCCGACCGTTTTCATTTTATTTTTTTTTCATCTCCGCTTTACTAGTGCGAAACGTTTTACAAGGTCACGCGTACCTGCTTTAGGTTCGCATGCCTTCTTGGTCGATGAAGAATTCGCTCGCGCGTGTCAAATAGGGATTTGTAGACAAAAAAAAAATTTGTACTTGTGTAAAAATACTTTGCAAACCTTTGTTTTCCGCGACAAGAATTTTACATAAATTTGTTTGAGTTTCTCGCGTACACATCTGCAGCTATGCTTCGTGGTCAGTGATTGGCTGTTTTAAATCTCACATGAGGTTCAACCAGCAAATCGCAGTGACCTTGTTCTGACTAACGCAGTCAAATGGGAGACATCTCTGCACAATGACACGCTGCCAATAACCTTGACACAGAGGTGTAGATAAAATTAAGTAAGCAGCGTATGGGGAAGGAACACGAGGGCAGGGTATCATACTCCGGGTACAGATTTTTGACTAGATGCACGTAGGCATCTGCATATCCTGATGAATGGCATGAAATTAAGCCTTACAATGGAGAAGTGACGGAATGAGAAAGGCGGCGGAAACGGTAGTTCCCCGAGAAAACCCGCCGGCCAACGGGAATGTCGGCCACTTTTCCCGCACTCGAAAAATCCGGGCTGAACCCGCCGAGGGTCGAACCCGGATCGCCTTGGTGGGAGCCAAGTGATCTGACCACTGGGATACCGCGGCCCCTAGAAGTGTAGCTGTGCGTATAGGATACTGAAACAAGCTGGTTCAAAATTCTTTCCACGAAAACAGGGATCCCTACAGATGTCCAAACATTTATCAGTCAGGTGCCACAAAGAAGAATGTCACAATTATGTAGGCTACAAGTGGTTTTAAAAATTCCTAGTAACTGTTAGAACGAACAAAGGAGGTTTCATAACCAGGGTGTCCGATGTGATACAATCTCAAGCTCAGCGATCTGTCACATATTACACACGTTCTTGTACTGTCATAAAACAATTTCTTTGGAAACTAGCTGCCAGAAAATATGATCGTCACAAGTAATCGTTGTGAAATTCACAATAAGTTGGTTGTATGCTAAGTAGGCCTACACAAAATTATTCCTTAATATAAACGTACATTTGTAAATACCAGAGTCTGGCGTAATAAATATGTAGAGTAAAAATAAAAAAATAGGTTATCTGCATTTATATTTTTGTTATTTTTTATCATATGTTTTTATCCCAATAGCCGTCTGTAGTTTTAGTCCGCTGTCTTAGATGTGGCAACCCTGTTAAATATATTAAACATAGTCGCGTACATAGTGCTCTGAGCTCTTCAACCCAAGTGGCTTTCCCCGATTCGCTGATATTTTAAACAGACTAACGAATAAGGTGAAACCATCGCCGTTGGACAGCTGAAAGCATTATAAAAGTAAACGTTCTTGACAATGTTGCTATATCTAAGGCAGAGGACTTCTACTAGATACAGATATGATATTTCTACACTAAAAAATTACTTTTACAAGAAAAATTCCTCGGATATCCAATTGCTCCAACGAAATATTTTTAAAATGTACAAATGATGTAATTGTAAAAAGTTCAAAGTATATGTTCGTAACAAAACAATGTACAATTTTATTTGTACTTGCAAATGTAAAAAAGAAGCGAAATTAGAATTAATTATCTAAATCTGATAATTAAATAACATATTGGGTAAACAACAGTTAAAATTATAATTATTCACGAAATTATTTGGATCAAAATAAATCAGAAGACTCACACGGAATTGAATCTGCATTCTCAGTGAGATTACCGCTAGATCAACTAAATTAAGATATTGGTCGTTGACTGGTTTATATTAACACGCATTTGCTGTATATCAGAGGTCATAACATTGTATACATCTACGCGGGTATCGTTTTCAACAAACCCGTGGTTTTCGCAGTCTACAAAATTTCCTTGTGTATATATCTATTTAAATATAGCTTATACAGCATGTTTGATAAGTTAATATTTGTATATTTAAATGTACTTTCTTGCAAAGCATATATATATATATATATATATATATATATATATATATATATATATATATATATATATATATGCAATTGCTGACATTTATTTTAATTGTATTATGTTTGTTGATATTATGTAAAAGACTTTGTGAAATATACTGTATCTGCACTCAGGATTGAAAAGTTCTTTGCCCTCACGACATTATCTCATTTGGTGTCAAAATTAACGTTTTAAAAATTTTTTTGTAAAATTAATGGTTGACGAATGTTCAAAGAAATTCTTTATGAAGTTTAAGAAAACATTTTGTGTGTACACATTTGTCAGGTAACCTAAATTTACTGCTCTTACGAAAACGTAGCAAGTGTAACGTACTATGTAATATTGATCATGTGATCGAATTTACTCACTTGTATGATATTAAAAGGTTTTTTTCCTACCGTACGAAAACTCCGAGGTTTGTATGTCGACGACCTATTTAAAAAATGCGGCGAAATCTGCAGAAGACGTAATATTTCAATGGCCGTAGACAAAGCTCGGATAGAGCAGAATATCCTTTATAACTGGTTCAATATAACTAGAGACCCGGAAATATCGCGAGTTCAACAACCATCAGGCTGGATTGCACAGTCCTGTGTACACTATGTCCTCAGTTACTTGTACATTGTCTGCTGCTCCAGTGAGTGGACAGTTGCACATGTGACAAGGTAGCGCGGCAGTCTGTGAGTGTTTTCATGCAGGTCTGCTATTGGTTCACAATCCTCTAGGAAGAGTTTCATTAACAGCGAACTAATCGTGAAAGTAATTATCGTGTGCAGGGTTTGAAATACAAATCGCAAAATTTCCGGGTCTCTAAATATAATGTATTCCATACAAATAATGTATAGGCCCTACTGTGCAAACAGAGTTAAGTACCGAAAACAGATTTTATTTTGTGTACATACGCGAGAGTCTGTGTTTATTTACTTCTTACGCGCTCTTTCGTGATTTTCCTCTGCTGACGTCTATCTACCTTGTTCTCGGGCAGGGTAGACCTGAGCGGATCCGCCGAAGAGTTAGAGAGTTGAATATTTGGAGATTTCAGGCGAAGGTAAGTTTCACTCGCACAAAGTTTCCGAACGGCTGTAGAGTAACTTCAACTCTGTCAAGCAGATCGAGATAGGTTTTAGTAAGAGCCCAGGGATGTAGCCGGGAAGGGTGTATAGTGGTTCCAACCACCCCCTCCCCCCGCACCCTACCAAATACATATAGCAAAATATTATAGTATAAGTACATTCAATGTTTCGTTACGAAAACTGCTAAAATTGCACTACTTCGCCCATTGAAATACAGATTTTCCCGGGGTATGACTCCCGGACCTTCGACTTTAGAATACAGTAAAAAAACAATTGTACTTCGACAAAAGAATTGGAAACTAGTTTCTAAAAAAATTTGAAACGTTTGCAAAAATATTGTAATATTTACGGAAAATGTTTGGAAATATGCAAAAAAAAAAATACCTGCATAATTACCAAGATTTTTTGTACATTTACAAATATTTTTGCACAGTTACAACTGAATTTTTGTACTTTTTACAATTGTTTGAAGTGAACTAAACAATTTTATGGGCAGCCAGTTTCGAAGTATTTATTTTTCAAGTACAACTACATAGTTTTGTAACGTAACAGGCCTTCAAAGGTTATTTTGTTTTACATCGAACAACCTGCTCATAAAAATGTACCCTACTAATCTTCTCTACTATTTAGAAAGTTTGGACAACTTAAATGACCTGCGATTTTTTTGTAGCGCCTGGACTGTTAAATATTGTGACATTACTTGATAAGCTTTTTCTTACAGAAAGTACGATGACTTTTTTAATACTGTGAAGGACTTGTCAGTAGGGAACCTAATTTTTGGTGAACATGTTTATGTACAGTTTGTTTCAGTCTTTCATGTGCACAGCTGCAGCTCTGCTTCATGTTCAGCGATTGGCTGTTTTTTCAGAAAAAGACACGCTGCCAATAACAATGAAGCAAAGCTATGGTACATATGTGCACATGAGGTACTGAAACAAACTGTTGTAGAAATATTTTTACCAAAAATTGCGATCCCTACAGTTGTCAGTGTTACGAAACTTAAGTGCGTAAAGACGAGAGGTTCGGCTGCTCTGGCCTGCAGTTGGAGAATGTGAGACGCGAACCTCGTGTCTGGGCGAACCAAGATGGCGCGGGTCGCGCACGCGCTAAGCCGGCTCGAGGAGAGATTGATTTTGTGCCGACATTCCCTCCGCCCCCGACCGCCACCGCCGCAGCTGAAAATGTCCGCGATTTTTTTTTTCTTTTCTACCGTGCTGATACTATTACGCGCGGCTCGTACGTGAAAATGCAGCCAGGGCCGCAGTGTTGAAAAATATTCCGTTGTTTCTCAGGCATTTCAACGAAAACGTGTAACTGTCACAGTTACAGCCTACGAGATTGTCGCGGTAATATTTTCTCACCATTTTGTTTCAGTGCGCTGCGTAAACATCAGTCGTTCTGCTCCAAGGTTATTGGTAGAGACAGTGATTTTTGGGGAAAAGTATTCAGCAACAATTGGTTTCAATGCCTTATGTGCACATATGTTTGCCTGCTTCACGGTCAGTGAATGGAAGTTTTTAACTTTCGGCGTCCCGGGGTCCTACCCGCAAATCACGGACGTGTGGTGCCGCGGTAACATTGTTCTGGGTTGGTGCAGTCAAATGTGCCACGCCTCTGCCTCATTATATTCTGCCAATAACCTCGTACCAGACATGCAGTTGCGCACGTGAGGCATTATAACTAGAGCCACGATTTTATGGCGAAACGATTTTTGCAACATTTTGTTTCGAAGCGTCATGTGCACACCTGCAGTTCTGCTACATCGTCTGTAATTGGATAATTTTACTCTCACTGGCCTTGGCAGATTATAGACGTACAGAATCACAATAATCTTATTCTAATTGGTGCAGTCAAATGAGAAACGTGTCTGAACACAGACACGCTGCCAATAACCTTGAAACAGAACTGCCGATGTGCACATGAGTCACTGAAACAAAATGGGGCAAAAATCTTTTCGCGACAAAATCGTGGCCCTAATTATAACACGTTGTTGCAAAATTATTTTCTCCAAAATTAACTGGATCTAGATACTGACTGCGCGTATTTGTTCAGACAAGTCACTCATTTGACAGCACTAATGAGGAATTCAGAATACGGCAATCGTTATGGGCACCTATTTTTTGCATCAACTTGATTGAATTCTTTGTGTGTACGCATCTACAATTCTGCTTCGTGGTCAGTGTTGGGATATTTTTAGCTCTCACGTGGTTTCATGTTCCATCAGTTGAGCCAGTGATTTTTGGTGAAAAGAATTTAGCAACAATTTGTTTCAGTTCTTTACGTGCACATCTGCAGCTGTGCATCGTGGTCAGTGATTGGATGCTTATAACTGTCAGCGTCTCGGCGTTCTACTCACAAATCACAGACATGCGGTGTTGCTGTAACCTTGTTAAGATTGGCGCAGTCAAACGAGAGATGTCTCTGCACAACTGTACGCTTCCAGTGACCACAAAGCAGAGGTAAATATTTGCACAAATAGTAGTGAAACAATTTGGTGCAAAAATATTTTCGCGAAACTCAGGTGACCGTAGTTATTGTCACACCGTACGTCTGTGATTCACCTCAAGACAAGCGAGAATTAAAACATCCAACCGCTCACAATGATACATAGCTGCAGATGTGCACAAATTGTATCGGAACTAAACGGTACAAAACCTTTTCGTAAAAAAATCGCGGATCTGCTTATTGTAAATCAATTTAATGGAAAAGTTATCAGTTGAATTAGTGTTCCAGCAAATCCCTCTTATTTACGTAGATTTATAAAATCATAATAATGTTCTAACAACAGCAACAAACATTCGAGACATCCGATTTTTCATGAGAAGATTTCTGTTTAAGTTCTGATTGAAATTCTTTCTGCAATGGTCTGGGTATAAACTGTTGTCGGAAATGTTAAAATCATCGTTTTACTATCGTGCACTCTAAAAAAACTTCGTAAAATATTTATAAAGTAATTATCCTAAACGCAGTATGGGACAGCTACCATACTTCCGCCTTGTAAATATACAAACTTTTACACTTGATACAATACAAGTCTGGTAGCTTCAGTATACATTTGACTATTTTATAAAAAGTTTAGGAGTGCTACAAAGATGTCTGGGAAACTATTATACCATACCTACTTTCTTAGTGTTATTATTCGCAAGTGTCAAAATTTACAAACTATTCTTTACAGTGTGGTCATGAGATAAAGGTTTCAGAAAATAAGACCCGGGATATTGTCTCCGAAATCTGGTTCGGTTGTCGGGACTATTGGTATTATTCCTAAAGTATTACGAAATGTAGAAGGTATAACTTATCATTTTGGAGAAACAATCTGTTCTATAAAAGGAACAACTAAGCATGTAAAATAAACAAGCTAATATATATATATATATATATATGTATATATATATATATATATATATATATATATATATAAGAAACCATATATTCTGTGGAAGTCTGTACAAGCAACAATCTAGACTTTAATGTAAGCACGCTGTTCTATAGAAGGAATCGTCAATTTTATAACGTGCTACTCTATGTATATTTTTGTACACAGTAAAAAAATAAGTTTTGTCAGTCTAGGCACTAGAACAAGAATATTGCATGTCATTAAAGTGGTCTTAATTTTCCAAATACCTGTGTGGATTAGTGGGATATATTTTTTTCTGAGAAGAGTGTTAGATGTAAGACAAAATAAACTTTGACGGCCTGACCCTTTTTCCCAAAATATATATGGTATTTTTACAAGAAATTTTTTTGGAAACTGGAAGCCGAAATAATTTTTGTGACAGTTCAAACTATTGTTGTAAAATTTAAAAGAATTTGTTTGTAAGTGTACAATTATTTTTTTGTAAATACACAGATAAATTTGTATATTTACAAGCATTTCCTGCAAAGTTTACAATATGCGTGTATACTTACAATAAGGTATTTCGGAAACTAGTTTCCAAAAAATTATATGTTGAAGCACAAAAATTATTTTACTGTGTGTAATACTTCTAAGAATTCATACGGTTACATAGCCAATTATTAGAGACACTGGAAAATCGCGGGAATAGTTGACTGTTTGCTAGGCTCCAACGTGACGTATATAACACTGAAAGTTTTGTATCAACATTGGCTATCGTTTATTTGTAGCATTTTTTCTCTCTACAACAGACCCAGTTAGAACTGCACAGATCAGACACACAGCGTGTGTGATTTAAACCAAAACTGTTCACATGTGTCACGGTTAATACAATACAGGTTATTGGGGACGATTTTAAACATTTTCGCGATTTTCCAGTGTCTCTACCTATTATATGCTCGCATATAGCCTATCTACTACGGCAAATTCACATTGTTACAAAATGAATAATATGCTAGCGTAGGCTACATATCTAATTATAAAAGTTAGTCTATATGTGTATGTACTCAATTACAGAAATAAAATCCACATAAAACATCACAATTGGTCTTCCTTCTTGGCGGGCAGCGTGCTCGCTATCACCAGACATTATGTGTTGTTCATCATTCCCTAGACCTACATATTAGTCTCAGTTTTACAATATTAACAACTGTGAGCAAGATTAACTGGGTGAGCAGATCATGGCTTATATCCAGTCGGAAAAAATTTGAAAAATGTTAGAAAAAAAAACCACTCATATTTTCGGATCATTTACTCCACTTCGCCTCAACAAACACGTCTTTTAAAAAGGAAACGTATAATTCCCGTAAAACTGTCGCAACATTAGTCGCAAATTTAGATCAACGACAGTGAAAAAGTATGGAAAAAGTATCATATTATCAGTTATTTTCTTTACCGTTATCTGCACACACTTCCTACAGGACATACTCATTACAACTGTGCCATTGAATTATATTGGCAATCTTCAACTAAAATTATTTAAATTTCCTAGTTATTAAATATAATGCTTAGTATTCATTGTAAATATTTTTGTACTTTTACAAAGAGAGTTATCGGAAACCAGTTTTTTTTAGTAAAAATTATAAGACATAAGGTTGTTACGTATAACAAAATATAACAAATATAGTTTGGAAGAATAAAAATAGGTACAGCAGTTATCCAGTATACTTCTAAAAATTTTATGTAGTTCTTACATAAATAAATTTCTAATAAATGTTCTTCAGAGAGTACAAGAAATTTTGTTAAGTTTGACTCAGAACTAGAGTACGATGTAAATTTAAATTTAACACACTGCACGTAAACTAAACGAGCACACGCAGAGAAAAACATTTTATACTCTACAATGCGTGAAAACGTATGGGCAAACGTGCGGACTTGCAATCTATGGAACTAATCAGTAATTCTCATGTAAATTTCCGACATAAGTGAAGAAATTATTATAAAATTCAGTTTACTATGTTAAAATATAAATAATACAGCCAGGTCACGTACGTGTATTCTACGAAAACAGAAATTTCTACAGCTATATAATTTTTACTTTTCAAAATTCGGTCACTATTGTCGAATTATTTTTTTCGTACGTTTAATTTCAAAAAAGGTAGTCTATTTATCGGAAAAAAAATTCCCTAGTATTTTAGTCACAAATAGTAACTGTAAACTTAGTAGACTACATGAAGGCGATTTTATTGGTTAACCGTGAAAACTCAACTTGTAGCACGTTGTAAACAAAAATGTCGGGGAAAGGCGAAATGCTCGATTGCTATTGGCTACTTTCAAACACGGATACGTTAGAGGTTTGAGTTGACCAGCTGTCTTATGCCGGGTTCACATAGGCCCGACAGACGCGACGCGACCGCTGCGACACAATAAACAAACAATGTCCGCCAATCAAGACCGATATTTCTGTGAAGTCAGCGCGATTTAAAACAGCGGACGCAGTGTGAATTTCGAGTAGAAATTATACCGATTTTATTGGAGTCAGGATTTAATTTTGTGCCCAAATGTTGGTGAAACTGGTGAATTGGTAGTAAATTGCGTTTATTTATATATTAAAGAGAGATTTTTGTTGGTTAGCAATAACAAATCATAACATTCTAAAACAAATTTGGAGTGGTGTGTTTATTTCCACATTTCGAAATACCTGTGGGTATTTAAAATTCATTACAAATAAACTGAAAAATCTGAAATACTGTAGACATATGTGGCTGTCGTACTAGACGTTAGTGTGCAGTGGCAATGAGCTATTTATATAGAAATATTTTTTTAAATATCTGTCGCGGAACAGCCAAACTGTTGTTTGCAGTAAGGAGAATTTCAGCGTCGCATCGTACCTGTCGTGTTGCTTCTGTGTGCATTACATTTTCCACGTGCGTCCCATTGTAGATCAAACTCGGAGTGCCTCATGTTTACGTTTAAGTGATACGTATCCTCTTCCATGTCACTGTGGAACGGATCTAATTAGTGGTTCAACGTTTACTTGTTCCTCCTGATTTATTTTATACGATGAAGACGCTACATGTCAATGTTAAGTTTGTCT
This sequence comes from Medauroidea extradentata, assembly GCA_003012365.1. Lineage (NCBI taxonomy): Eukaryota > Metazoa > Arthropoda > Insecta > Phasmatodea > Phasmatidae > Medauroidea > Medauroidea extradentata. The sequence goes on along the minus strand of PNEQ01011254.1, from coordinate 59,944 downwards.
GCTTGTCAATGACGAATGTAAAAGCACCCTTCAAAATCGATTAGCAATTCTACAAAAACATTTTTTTTAATATCCATTCTCAAACAAGTAAGTAGGAGTAAAAAAAATATTGTTTTAAAGTTTGCGACTAACATATTGTAGGCCTAAATAACATTATATATATATATATATATATATATATATATATATATATTACATATGACGCAGGAATAATTATGTAGCCTTTTTAAAAACCATTCCCTGAAAATGTTACCATTTGTGACAGGTACTATTTATTTTGCACAAGTTTCCATTTTTAAGGTATTTTTTTACTATTACCTGTTATCGTGGTTGCGTTTGTTTTACGTAAAAAACACCGTCAATTTACGTAAACTCTACTTATTCATATCGACATTTAAACACAATTTAAAAGACTCACATGGGTCGCAAATGTGTCGTGTAATATCTAATTGATAAATATTAGACTATAACTTTTTAAGATTTGCTTGCCATGTGGTAAAATATGTTTCAGTACATTATATATACATATATATATATACAACGTTTTTTTTTTTTAACATAGTAGCAACATCTTTTCGCATTTTTTTGGTTTCAATCTGTTGACACTGTTTAACCTATTGACGAACTATACATGTTATAAAGAGTTGAAATTTATATTTGCATACCAGAAAACTTACTTGACTATAGCACTAAAGTAAAATCCATACTATTGAACGGACGATCAAGTTTCGAATCCACAACTCAGTGCTCAGTAGGCAATTTTATGGTTACGAAATTGAACATTGAACACGCAGTAAAGAAAACGATTAATACGTAAATATGAGCTGTGATATTGCCCATGTGTAAGTTTTATACGCACGATGCTACATTCAGTACTTGAGTTATTTGCAGCAACTTATGTTTATGAAAAGCTTCCTATTTTGTGTATGCCTATAATTGTACCATTTATAAACCCCGTGATAAGAGATGATGACGAATCGCGGAAGTGATTTGAGACTGCATAGCCTTGAAAACGCTGTAGTTTATTGCAACATATAGCCTATGATTCGTTGAATAACTTCTGACATAACGTAGCTGTCTGCAGACCAATAAGAGGCACAACGAATTTCAATAACGGGATTCTCATTCGCTCATTCAAATAGGGTAACCGTTCGAAGTACAACCTAAAGCCAGTAATATTATGGTAAGCTGAACGTATGTTGAAATCCAGCAAACAGTCAAGTTTTCCAGCGATAAACCATCGTCTCTACCCATGATTTAAACAATTTTGTCGTAAACGCGTATGTACGGTGTTAAGGTTAACCCTACTGTACGTTAGAAAACTCAATGTTATAAGTTTGTCAAGGGAAAAGTTCTGCCTCTAGATGCGCTACTGAGCTACGAACTTTGCCGAGGTCGGTACCGAGGATTCACGAATGTAATTTGTCTATCGTAAGACTGTACTTCGTTTGACTTACAAGATTGTATACACAATAAGTTCAGTACCAACTTCGGCGAACTTCGTATCCCCCTTACTGATAGCATCGCAAGTGGAGACAAATATTTCCCTTGCGAATCTCGTCCATAAGAAATTCGTTTATCTTCCCAACCTAACCTGTAGTAGAATTAAACTTACTTGAACGTCAGCCATCCTTGACGCCATATTCATTGTTGATGCGCAGAAAAGTGCGCAACTGCACTATCTAGTTTCCTCTTGCCGGGAAGTGATATTTCAGAGTCAGGTACGATACTTTTGGCTGTAGTGTACCGTAATTTTGCACCGAAAGTAAGGGGAAACGTAACTATCTCTCTCAATAAGCTCGGGAATGTTCCCTTATAGTTAGGGGCACCAAATTTTTGCCGAAATATTTTTGCACCAACCTGTTTCAATGCCTTTTGTGCACATCTGTCCCTCGTGGTCGTGTTTATCAGCAGCGTATCTTTGTTAAAAACACGAATGTTACTTGAATGTGTCAAAGGTTACTGCGACACCACGTGTCTGTGATTTCCGGGTAGACACTGAGAGTTAAAACACCCAATCACTGACCACATGAACAGAGCTGCAGATGAACGCACAATTCACAGAAACAACCTGGTGCAATACACGTTCTCGAAAATCTGATGTACTAGTCCATATAGAGTGGAGATGTTGATAAATTATTTTTTTTAATGTAATACAAGCTGCATGTGGTACGGCGGTATACTAATGATTTGCACAGTAGGCCTAAAGAAAATGTTCATAGAAAAAAACGGTTTTGTGGTGGCTACAAAATTTTTGGTCAATAAGGACTTCACGAAATAATTTTGTATTGGATACAAAAAATTTCTGTAGTCACTGCAAAACTTTATTGGGGACAGCAAAATTTTTTGTGGTCACTACAAAAAAAATTTGGTAAGGTCCATTATGAAACGAAAGTTTGTGGTGACTAATAAGTAGGGCTAGGAATATTTCGCGAGTTCAACGACCAACCATTATCCTGTGTATACCGAAGCCCTGCCATTTGTCCATTACCTGCTACTCATTCAGACAGCAGACAATGAACTAATAGCCGAGGCTTGAGTATGCATAGGACATTGGATTCAAGCATGCAGGTCATTGAACTCACGATTTTTTCCTAGCGCTACTAATAAGTATAATTTTCAGTGTAAATCTATTAATTCAAACTGTCAGTTTTACCAATTTTGATTGTGTAGTTGTGGAATACTAGTATACGAGCTATAGTTTTACGTAAATGTTAACATGTTTTCAATACCAAATACACTTATTTGATTAAAACACACAAATAGGGCAGGACTTCACTGCTAACTTACACATTTTATAAATAAATATTAAAGAATCGCCCCCAAAGAAAGTAATATCACGCGGTTTTTAACAGCACTCTCATTGATTTATCACTGTGGATATTTATTGGCTATGATAACAAAAAAGTCCGGAACATTTTAAGTGAACTTTCGCCCTTTAAGCAGGGTTTGTTCTACGCAACCACGTGCAAACGTACAGCTACCGTATTACTGTAATTTTGCATATATTTACTATGTTTTACCTAGGCATACCGGCAAAACCACAGTAACCTGTGTTGTTATGAAATTACACAACTTTCTTTACAGTGCTATACCGATGACAGTCATGTCTGAAACAATAATTTACCCGTCGCAGCGGCGATGAAAGAATGATTTGTGGTAGATTCATAATAGCGCGGTGGACGTGGGGCGAAGGGCGCGATACGACACAATTCACGTTATTGGGAGCACTAGTTCGTCTGTCACGCGACAAAAACTATTTTTTTAAAATAAATTTTTCGTTGTCACTATATGATAACCACTTGTACGACAGCCATGTATGTTAAAAATATTTAATTTTTTATCCGTTTACTTTTAATATAAAATTAGTTATTTCAACTTTTAAATTTTAAAGTTCTCATATGCGAAAATAAAGTCAGAACTGCTCGTCAGCTCAAAAAGGTTATGATTTGCTTAATTTATATCAACAAACACAAATCTCTCCAAAATAAATCAATCCAACTTACTACCGACTCACCATTTTCACCAACACCATGGCACAAAATTAAATTCCATTTTTTTTCCAGATTTGTGGCGTCCGCGACGCGAATAAATCAGAAATGCTGTCTATGCCGACATCCCGCAGCGCCAACGAATTTCACCGCGTCGACGTCACAAAATTCTAACGTCTGACTGGCTGGAAATTATTTGCGCGCAATGGAGCATCCACAATATTAATAGTCCATTATTCGTCATACGGCAGGTATGATATGCGACAAACATGGAAAGTTCACGTGTTCTTAAGTGCAGAAATCAGTTAGGCCCTATATTCTTCAGCATTATGTGACCGACGTTTTCGCGTATCAACCGCATGTATGCAGTCGCAAGTAGTTTCATCTGTCGTGCAGAAGTCTCACGTCAATCACTCGTTACGAACATGACAATTTCACGGATTCTTTCGGGTGCAAGTTACTTAGAATTCAACACACGTTGCCGCTTATTGTCTCGTTTTCGTTACATACATATAATTTTTTTTACTAAACAATCTTAGCACGAAGCTGTTTTCACACATAATTGCAAGCACCAAAAGTGTCTCGCTGTTAGCTGATATCTTCAGTTTAAACTGCTCCCGTGTTTCATCTGGCCAGTCAGAAGACGATGTTGATTCCAACACTTAACCCTAGTGACTGGCGTGCTGAAAGATAAGGGCCAATAATTATTACACTATCAAGAAATGTACGTATTTTGCTGCAGTTTGTTCCAGTTCATATCTGCAAGTTTGGTTCATGTTAACTGGCAGCCTGTCATCGTCTCTCATTTGTCTGTGCCAATCACAGTATTGTTACTGCAACACAGCACGGCTTTCGTTTGCTGGTAGAACCCTAAGACACGTGAGAGTTTAAAACATCCAACCACACACTATGAAGCAGGACTGCATATGTACGCATAAAGCACTCTTGTAACAGGGTAGAATTCTTTTCGCGGAATGTTTTTGTTTCAGTGCCTTGTGTGCACAACTACACCTCTGCTTCATGGTCAGTGATTGGACGTTTGAACTCTCTCTTGTCTTGGGGTTCCACTCGCAAATCACTGTCAAATGGTGTCAAATTGTCTTATTCTTATTGGTGCAATCAGACGAGAGACATGTCTGAACAAAGACATGCTGTCAATAACCACGAAGCAGAGCTGAAGGTGTGTCGGTAATACGCCGAGAGAAAGTGGTGCAAAAATGATTTCTCTACAAAATATGGGCTCTACTAATCGTATAAGTAGAGATTTTATCGCAAAAATGTTTTGTACCAACATGCCTTTGAAAACGCTGTAGTTTCTTGCAGCATATATGCTTCAGTGATATACTTCTGTCACAATGTAACAGTCTGCAGACTAATAACAGACATCACGATATCGGGAGTCTTATTGACTTAGTCAAATAGAGCAACAGCTTCGAGTTCAAACGTAAGCCAGTCTAGTTTTGTTAAGCTGAACGTGCGTTGAAACCCAGCAAATAGTTCAGTTTTCCCGCGATAAACCATCATCTGTCCGTATAAGGTTACTGAGAGTCCTTATAACTACTCTGCAGATATTTCTCACGCTATCCATCGCATCGCTACGGACTGCCCACTCCGAAGGTTCTGTGGAACAATGAAGGATATCCACGAGGCCAGTAATAAAGGTGTGGAATGGTTAAGGAATTTGGACCTCCAATTACAGTAATAGTGTACTTTTTCTAATTGTTCAAGTATTCGTAGGTTAGATTAGACATCATACCTCCTATATTACTCAAGCACATATCGACAGCGTATTTCCTGTTTTCTGACATGGTCGTACACCAAGATTGGAGATGCAGTTCATTTGCTGTCAGCTGTTTTTAAAGTTACACTGTAAAAAACTCCCTAAAATATTTAGGAAGTAATTAACATAAACGCAGTATGGGACAGTTACCATTATTCCGCCTTGTGTATACGCATACTTTTATAGTTTTTTCTATACAATTCTGGTAACTTCAGTACACATTTGACTGTTTTATAAATAAATTTAGTAGTGCTACCATGGATGTCTGGGAAACAATTCTAGCATACCTACTTTCATAACGCTCCTATACGCACTTGTGGCATGTGCGTACTTATATATTTCTAGAGAAATTGATTTATCGCGGGGAAGTTTGTGACTGCTCGCTATCTCTTAGTTTCTGATGTTCTCTGCTCGCTATACGAGTTTTCATATTTAACCGGATCAATGAGGGTTCTTGAACACCGTTACTGATCGTTTGTTATTGGTCTGTAGTCGTTTAAACCGTTTCAAGTAATGGACTTCCAATAATAGTTATATGGTGCAACACGCTAGAGCGCTTTGAAGATTCTAAATAAAGCCGGTGATTTTTGGTGAAAAGAATTATGCAATATTTTGTATCAATGAACCACGTTCACACGGACTATGCACCTCAGCTTCGTGGCTATTGGCAGAGTTTATTTGTGAAGAGGCGTCGCTCATTTGTCTGTCATTTATCTGTTCCAATGAGGATAAGGTTACTGCGACACCACACGTCTATGATTTTCGGGTAGATATATCCCCAAGACGTTGATAGTTAAAATCTACCAATCACTGACCATGAAGCAGAACTGTAGATGTGCTCATGAGTAGAGACATGCAAAATTCGCGTTATCATTTTGCAGCAGACTAAACTTCACTATCCTATACATAACAGAGCATAATCTGCTATTCAATTGGCCACGGATTTTTATGTTTTGTCATTTACGTGTGTTACGTCTTGGCAGAGATTGGCCTCACTAACGAGTAAGTATTCTCCGCGGCAAGTCATGACAATATCGGCCAGCGGGAGACGTCGAACGAGCCTATAGTCACTTGGAGTCTAGTCAGCGTCAGAAAATAACACGAATTTGGTATGTCCCAACTCATGAGGCATTGAAACAAAATATTTTATGATTTTTTTCACCTAAAATTACTGGTTTAATTATAGCTAGTGATCTGGAAAAATTTTGCGTTTTCTTTTAGACACAAGCTAGATTTCAGACATATCTGTGTTTGTGCCACCTTCGCCATTGGCCCTTGAGTAATTAAAGACCTCCTGGAGAAAGCTAAGCCAGTAATAAAGAATAAACTAAATGCAGACTCAGTTATGTGGTATTACTGTGTCAGCGAGCAGCCAATGAACAGCTGATGTTTGCTTGAATACAATGATATTCTTGGAGGCTAACCTAGAGGTAAGTGAACCCGCGAATTTTTCCAATCTCTAATTGTAGCATTATATAGACACCCGCGTTTTTTTACACTCTCTCTAAATACTGTGTCTTATCCAAATCATTTAAGTGATTTTGGAATATCCGTCTACGTTTAATCATACAACAGTTTACATACGCGTACTTCTATCCCGTTTACTGAAGCAACCTATATTTTGGATGACGTATTTATTGGTGACGCAAACATCGTTTTGTTATATTAGTGGTAAGCTATATTTCAGTCTCCTATGGCAATTACAATCTGTGAGTTCACTGAGCACGAGACTTTGCATGATCCTTAACACGATATTGGCCACAATGTAAGGTTATTACGTGTAACTCTGCAGTTCTGCTTCGTGGTCAGCGATTAGATAAATTAACTCTCACGAGACTTGGGATTCATCCGGCAAATCACAGACGTGTGGTGTGGTGCAGAAACGTTATAGCAATTAGCTTTGTCAAACGAGATACAGCTCTTCACATAGACACGCTGTCAATAACCATGAAGCATAAGTACGGATGTGTACGTAAGGCGCTCAAGCAAACTGGGGCAAAAATATTTTCGCGAAAAACAGGAGTCCCTACCACACTGCTACTGGACTTTCAACTATTGGCTAGCGGCGACCGCTGCGGCAGGCCACGACATTGTCGGCCAATGAGAGACGTCGAGCTGACACATAAACACTTGCAATCGAGTATTCTATCAGAAAACGACTTCACACATCCGTACTCATGAAGTAAAATACACAATTACTGTAAACTCAAAAGATGGACAAGCAATGTCTGTTCTAGTATAGGGTAGCTAAGCATATATCGATGAAGTCCAGTATATGAATGTCAATTAATGTGTGCAATTTTATCGTTCTATTTCAGATGAAACAATTAAGTTGGACTTAAATTCGACCTTTCTTGCGTACACCAATGTGATTTTTTTTTTTTTTTTCGTCGTAGAGAAAACAGGTTTCAAGAGCGAAATTCGGGACATTCATTTGCACTTACCAGAGATGTGAAAACAGAGCCATAGGAAGGTTTCCGACTTCTGTTCGCAAAAGTTGCAACCAATTGTGCTTTAACGCAACTTACGATCAGAAAACTTTGCCGTGAAATGTTATAATATTACTGTATATATTTACTAGAAAAATGACTTACGTTAGAAACGTGTCGTTTCTTCCGTTGCAATAACTATTCACGAATCCTTTTGTGCAAATCGTAAAACAGGAACATTTAAGCGGTATTTGAACCCGGCGCATGAGCTGGGCTGTACGCGAAAAGGGATTTTTACGTTTATAACCATTAAATGTGTTACCAATGCGTTTATTAACGAAAATAAGATACGCTTCAAGCTATATATTTAACGTTTTAGAAATGCCGTCCGCTTATTAAAAACATATTTTTATCTCTGTAAAATGGTAAAAATGACTTTTTGACATTGCTGTATAGCTGGGAAAATACCAGCCGTAATCGTAAAAAAAAAATAATATAAAGCTGCGTTGGACTTAAACACCCACTTTCCACAAGTCAAATAACAGAGTGACTGCTTGAAGTCCCATTGAAAAACACTTTCTACGAAAAAAACAGTACGTATGTTTAGTGCTCTGCGCTTAGTTGAAGTGGTGTTTAACACACGTAGCCTATTGGAGTCGACTTAATGACTTATCGCCTGCTTTGTTTCCGTGCCTTAAACAAGTAGGGAGCTAATGTCCATATAAATCTTAACATATAGGCCAATTGTAAGCATATTTCACCCTTGGCAAGTTAGGCACATAAATATATACCTTGAAACATCCGTAATGCATATCTGGACGGACCATTATTTACATTCTATTCGCAAAAATAGATATGTATTAAGGTATTTCCGACACGTGTAAAAATACTTGGAAACATATAAAAACCTTGACTCAATTATATAGAACAAATAAAAACCGGAAATTCTTATAATGAGCAGGGATGTTTTACCAGTTTACGTGATAACATTGCATTACATATTTAATACATATTAAGTAATTTCTTTTATCAAAAGGCAAATATCATATAAATTACCTGAGTATAATTCAAATGGAAAAAAGGTAACATTCTATTGAAGTGGTTCCTATTTATAATTGAACTCTTTTGTTATGTGACGAAACATAGCTTTTACTTAGAATCGCCGGTGAAGTATCCATAAATTGATTTAAAGGAGATCGTTCAAAGATGTTTCTTGATTTTCGCGCAAAAAAAATAATCCTCTACTCTATAGTCATTTTGCAAAACCTAATAGGCCTATGTATAGGCTTGTCCAAGTGATAACAAAGCTTATACTTCTGTCACACACTAAGAAAAATGGATTGTTCCGACAAACGTAATGTTAATATTTTTTGTGTTGTGGCAGATAAATTACTGTAAAAATAACATGCGTAACGTTAAAGTTACAGCTGAAATTTAATTGTTCGGAAATAATATATTCTTGACGTAATATTTGAACTTGTTGCTCATTTTGTTGTTGTATTTAATAATACGTGCATTTGATTTTGCCTTAAATAGGCCTATTTGCTCCTGTTAAAAATTCGAACGCTAGTTTGCATATGCCGTTATGTTTATTTGTTTATACTATTACATTATACTTAAGTGGACCATGAATATGACTTACTAAACAGATTTGTTAAATTTGAAAATTTCAGGAATTTAAAAAAAAATCTATTTGTAGCGACGAAGCACGTCCCTTAAAGTCGTTCTTTTATTGACGGTTATTTGGTATGTAATTGTTAGCATTTCCAGCTTAAACTACGACTATCCAAGAAATAAGGAAGCTACTACACACGTAGTGATTAGAAAACTTGTCTAACCTTTTTAAAATCACTTATAGGTGATGAATATGTATAGTGTTAATTTTTGTCTCCTATTGTGTAGTTAGGTTAGGTTAAATAAACGAAAACAACTAACGGTTAAAAACATTCTGCCGAGTACACACGAGTCTTAAGTTTCCATTTCATGCTATATATAACAGTACTTACATATTTACACGTGTAAACAAAGCATCCATTTGAAAGTAAGTTGAGTTGTTCTATGGCAAAGCGGGCGGTTGACAAGCTGGAAGTCGCAGGTTCAAATACGTGTGCATTCATACATTTTTTTTCTTAAAATAATTGCATGTCAATATTTATTGTGTAATAGTTACAGTGCAAATAATATAGTTTTCGTGATCATTGCAAATAAAATAGTTCAACCCTAATTTTTTACTTCAAAGTCTGTTCAGACAGATGACGTATTCGATTTAACAATAACATACTGTGTGATGTTATCAACAACGCAATTTTTAAAACAAAAAAAAAAATATTCTAACACCGTTTGGCTGTTTCGAACAAATACTTTTCTTACATATTACAATACGTTTTACTTAGTCCAGTCGTGTAGTGTCGTTATATGATTGGTCCGGTCTAACGAAAAGCGCGAACATTAAATTCCCTAATCATTTCCGCGTATTTACGAAATTTATTCCATTAAGAGCAGACTGTACGTTACGTGCGTATGTACTCCCAAAGATATAACAAAAATTTAATAATTTCCGTGGCATCATAAATAAACACGAATATATTTATATGCAACAGTAAAAAAAGTGTTCTGTACGCTAAAGAAAAAAAATAACTTTGCTGATTTCTACTATTTGTCAAATAATCACGTATTTACAACAAGAATTAGCTTACAAAAATATATAACACTGTCAAAGTAATGCGACTATAAACCTAAAAATTCGAAATTAAGTTGTAACAAGTAACGGGCAAAATTCGTGTTATTTTCCGACAGCAGACTTGACTGCAAACTGTTATATATTCGTCAACTTCTCTAATTGGCCGACATTGTACAATGATAACGTGTCCAGCTAAATATATGCTCTCTTAATAAGTATTTACGTCCGACTTGTGGTTGCCCTACTAGGCTTGTACCGTGCGGACATTTTATTGTTTCAAAATTTTTCCTCCATACAACAAATTATATTTAGTTTGTTGCAAGACATGTAAGTTTATCACAAAGCCTGTCTTAAGAGTGAGTGATAATCACCAACTTAAAATTTTGTATTTTGTGTCGTAACTTTTCTTCTTATGGCTAAATTCATTGATCTTTAACTTAACTGCAGAATAGAATACATAGGCCTATTGATAGAATTTTAGACACTATACATCTTTGTTTTCCGTTACTGTTGCTACAGATCGAATTGCAGCTAAGAATGTAATAAGAATTATCTAACTACAATTATATCTGTAACAACAGTAACGGAAAATAATTATGTATGATGTCTGAAACTCGATCAATAACTTATGTATTCTATTCCAGAGTTAGATTAAAGTTCCAAAAATTTAACCAGAAGAAAAATTATTATACAAAATACAATAATTCAAGATGGTGATTATCACTCAATCATAAATACAACTACACCGAAAGGAAAGTAATGTTGTAGGTTCCATGTATCTGCTGAAATCTGTACAACGCTCCAGTTTGATTATCCGTACAGTCTGGTTTGTTTATGCAACAATACGATCTATATAAATAACAAAAGGTTTGGTAAAATTATAGATGTGCTTTGCTCCTTCTACAGAAAAAAATTAATTAGTTTTTGGAACACTCTAGATAATAACGATACCAAACTGGGCGGTTTTAACACATGTATGTTAGCTACAACAATTATTTTCTTTCACTGTAAATTTGACATAATAACTATTACTAGCACTACATTAAGCCTCACTGTAAAAAAAACCGTCCGTAAAATGTTTAGGAAGTAATTAACGTAAACGCAATATGGAACAATTACAATACTTCCGCCTTGTAAATATGCAAACTATTACACTGTATACATTTGACTGCTTTATAAAAAGATTAGGGGTGCTATCATGGATATCTGGGAAACAATTTAATCATAAGTACTTTCTTAGTATTCCTATACGCAAGAGTGACAAATTTACAATATATTTTCAGAGCGATATTATGTGCACGGGCAACACAAATTTTTTTATGCAAGTACTTGTTATCTTAAACAAAAATGTACTTTGTGGGAATGGTTCTTTTAATGTTGATTACATTAGCTATTTTTTCGTAGCAAAATTTATATTGTGACAAAGAACTTCGTAGCTAAAAAGTAACATTTTCTTTCTGCACGCAGTCTTAAACGAACACACAGTCTTTATGGTTAACTACGCCGAGAACTTCATTTAATCATCAAACCCAAATAGCGTAAAATATACGAAAATTTATAATAAACTTCATGGTAAACCACGGTCAAATTGCAAAAAAAAAAAAAAAAAAAAAAAATCTGAAATGAAGAAGTGTTTGAAATTATCTTGCGCTGAAGTATATTTGCGATAATTTCCAGTTCCTAATTCTTTCCTCACTCGTTTCTGGCTCGTAGTTGTCTAATGCTTGCTAAGCAATATCAAGAAAATAGACACATAGGTCTATACGACAAATACATGAACCTTATGCATACACTGTAAAAAATTGTTTCCTATTTTGCCACACGTGCGTATAAAAGCGCTATGAAAGTAGGTATGGTATAATTGTTTCCAGACGTCCATGCTAGCAATCGTAAACTTTTTATAAAAAAGTCAAATGTATACTGAAGTTACCAGGATTGTATTGTAACAAGTGTAAAAGTTTGCATATTTACAAGGCGGATGTATGGTAACTATGCCATACTATGTTTACGTTAATTACTTCCTAAATGTTTTAGGAAGAGTTTTAATGTGTATGATTTCATTATACGTTGTTAACAATGACCAAACCTTTATAAACTAATTACTTGGAAAAGTGAAAATTCTCGAATTCAATGGCTTCGATGCTAACAAAAGTACCCGTAAACTTAAACGAACACACAATATTCATGGTAAACTATACGGAGATATTTATTTTATCAACCACAAATATCGTACAGTAAACGAAAATGATCTTACGTGCAGGGGAAGGAATTTATGTTTGCTTGCGCGAGAAGTTTACACCCTTAGCCTACTCAAGAAACCTTGTCTGCAAAAATAAAGAAACTTCGTTACGACTTGAAAAAATTTTTCAAGCGTGAAAACGATTAGGCTATACAGTCAAAATCACATTATTTGCTGTAGGCACAAATTTTGTTGCGACTAAGTACCATTCATTTAAGTTTAATTGTGGACCACTTTAAATAATTCCACCGCAAATGACATTTTTGTTCAAGGATTAAAGTGGCGAAGGTTGCAGAAAATTACGTCGCTACAAAAATAGTTTAGTACTATTACCGTTGCGGTAACGTAAGTAGTAGTTTTAAGCAAGCTTATGATTAAAAAGATATTGAATTTTTACAAAGGTAATAGGCCTAACATTGTTTTTAAAGAAAACTTTCAAAAAAGTAAAATAGTAGTAGAAACGATTACTTATATTAACTAAGCTTAGTAAAGTAATACTGCATATCAACATTTTGTAACTACAAGCTAAACAGCTTCAAAAATATTTTTCTTCGAGGTAAATAAAACGTTTTCACTGGGTATATGTATCGTTATAAACTGAACGCAATTTAGCGACATTTATCGGTTCAGTGAAACATGAAAATGTACAGTGTATAGTTATTTCGTCATTCTTAGCCACTAAATGCCACAATAATTTCTACAACAGTATAAACAAATCAGGAGAAATTTGTCAACAAGTTTCCATAGCAGATTATAGGCCTGCAGTTAATACTGTACTTGAACACGCAAGTGTAGAATAATTGTACGTCCGTTAACGAAACTTTACATTTATTTCGTATTAAAAAAATTCATAAACACACGATATTTTCCCTGCAATTTAACGAAAATAGATGCTATCTCGATGCCAAGAATTTATTATGAAACACACAAAATATGTTAAACGATATCGTGGCATGCTGTTATCGATGTAATCAACACGAATTACGTAGCCTAATTACGAATGAATTAAGAAGGAAACTATAAATTTGCACAGTTTACATTAATACTTAAAAAGGAATTAAATTGGCATAGCAGAGAAAACTTTTCTCATCATGTTTAAAATGAACTTGCATATAAGTTATCTAACTAAACATGTAAATACAATTTTTTCCGATGTATATTTATTGAATTTATTGTTGGAATAATAAATTTGGTTAGTAATTTAGTATGGTTAATTTCTTAACATTCCAGAAACATGTAGGATAGTAAAAAATGTCTTTGACCTATCATTAAAATTAAAACTTCGTTAAGTCTAAAAGATAAATTTAGAAGAACGGAAAATGTTACAAGCATAAAATTACAAAAAAAAAAAAAGGTATTATTACTAAGCAAAAGAGATACAAACATATACAATAAATTTAAAATTTAATGACCTTTCATACTTTGGGTGAAAATATTTTACACCAGCATGTATACTAATGCCTTGAGTGCACATCTGCAGTTCTGCTTCATGGTCACTGATTGGTTACCTATAACTCTCAGTGTCTTAAACCAGCAAACCACAGACGTGTCGGTATTACAAACCTAATTCTGATTGGCGCAGTCAAATGAGAGTTGAATCTGAACAAGAGACACGTCAACAGCACGAGCCAGAAATGTGTACGAAAGCCACTGAAAAGTTGGTGCAAAAAAAAACTTATCGCGAAAAATTTGGTTACGCTGTCATCAGTAAACTGTGGCATTCAAGCTGAAATAATATATTAAATTTATAGCTAAATAACGTTCTTATAACAAAGACGTATTATAACAACAGAGTCATATTATTCGCTAATCGTGTATCACAGGAAATCATTTAATTGTATTATAATACGTAGCCACCCTCTGTATAATTGAGTTTTCTTTTTGATTCATAGTAATTATAACAAATTTTTGAAAAGAGTGGAAGAAATAATTTTTTTGGCGAATCAACATTAGACCAAGGTACATCTCTTATGTGTAGGCACAAACACTGAAAGTATTTGTTTAACCTTGGAAGCTGTACACAGAAGAAAATGTTCCGATGTTTGAATTGGCGATTTCCGAGAGTGTGTTACGATAAACAAACGTTATAAATACAATATTTAATTTTCACGTTATTGGAAATCAACGTGGAAATATACGAAACAGCAAATCTAGATAACGTTATTAGCAAACTTTATGAGCAAACATTTACCCAGAATGATACAATTGTTAAGCCTGATCTCTTGCTCCGCAGTTAAATGTTCTATATTTCGGCGTCACTGATTGTTCTTCGGGAACGTGTCACTGGAAAATCAATTGTCTAATGTTGTTGTTGATTTAGCCTATTTATTTTCGCAAATTGGCTTCAAGTAACTTACAATTTTTAACTTATGCTATTAGGTTTTAATTGTGTACCTTGTTCTCTTAACCCATCTTCTAATTGGCGTTCATAAAGTTGTCAAAACATAACAAAATTAAAAGCTTCCGAACGGTACTTTTTTTTTTTTTTTTTTGTAAATTCATATTACTACCTAAATTTTGTAACGAAATATCGCTAACCCCACCTATTAAGTTATGTAAATTGGTCGCTTTTGCTTCTTAATTTTGCTTTTTAAACACCCATGTTGAGTCAAAACTTTACAACGTAATTTATTCAAAATCATGCGGTAAATTTTTACGCGTTGTTTCCGTGATATTCTATATTACGGTATTACGGAATTAGGTATCACCGTACGTTTGTGTTTTATGTTATTTAAGGAAATTCCTTTCGCAAATCTGTTTACTTAGGCTATAAGCCTGCACCGTGATTACAAATTTCCCAAAATCATTCTTGCAGTTATATTAAAATAAATTATTTCAGCGTAGGTACTATCACTCTTGAAATGCTGTGGCCTAAATGTTTTCACCAATGTCAACTGCAAATATTATGCTTAGTCTCTCAACACTTAATAGGTTCGCTACTTTGATAGCGGGGAAACGGTAAGACAATGTATCCTAAATTCTGTTAGACTTTCGTTCCATTTACTTCGATTGATCCGATACAAATTTTCTTATATACATCAGGCACATTAAGTGAAAAAAACGTAGTTTTTGTTACATTTATTATGTATTCGTATTAGCCTATAACAGATTCTACATAAAATAGGTGGTATAGGATTTTTTCATCTTCTCACCCAACATAAGATTGATTTAAAGGATTTTAGGCAAAGGCCTTCATTGTGTTTAAAATACACGAATATGACATTAATATTAAAGTAAAACTTATAAATTAGGTACCATTCTCGTATTCAAATTTTTAATATCAGCTCAGGAATAATGGAGTAAATTAATTTGTTGACGAGGATATTAAAAGCCTTTACCCTAACTGACTAGGCCTGTATTATTTTGAATATTAATAATATTAGGGCCTAATATTTCTAGTATACTCATCATACGGGAAATTAATATTGTGGCGACACTTAAATGTTTGTTAGAGAAAATTAAAAAAAATTAGCCTAACTAGACTAATTTGGTAAAAACTCATAATTAATTCAAATGTTTCCCTTGACTGTATGTGACTAATTTTGTTTCAATTTCGTATTCTTGAATTTTTCGTTTGAACACTGATAATATAGTTCATAAATAATTTGTCAAAAACATTACGAGTAGTATCGCAATTTGGAAATATTGGTGGCATAATGCGTAAGCGTTTATGTATAACTAGCATTCTTAATGATCTTTGTATTGACGAGCCAATACATGTAAGTTCTTGAGATAACTAACGCTCTAATAGGAGTCCTATCAAGTCATGTAAATTTCTATCTATAAATCCCCACTGCAAATATCTAAACACATTTGAAAAGATTTTTACCGCATCTAGTTACTGCAACATTCAATGAAATGTTTAAATCTAATAGTATTTTTATTCAAATAAAACGTTATATAAAAAGTATATTATTCGTATTCGCTATAATAAAACCAAGCTTTCACAATACTTACACTTTAAATAAAATTCAGTACGTTTCACGAATAAACTGGATACTTTAGCGCGTTAACGAAAATATTTTTGTTAACAATAGGCCTACACGTGATGATATCTATGTTGTAATATATTCACAATATCTATTTCACGAAATATGTAAAATAAGCTAACATCCTTGTGTTTACGATTTACATATCCTAATTTGTACTTCACTTGTAAGCTATATTAAAATGCAGTGGTGGTCTTACTTATGTCTTAGTAGCTTCTTCCAAATGTATTAGTTAAATTTATGCGAATTGTTTAAAAATATGTTCATAGCAACATAAGAAATGTTTTTGTAAACACTTAATATTTTACTCTTTGCAAACTATCAAGTTGCAGTCAGAATGATCATTTTATCGCAAGTGTCGAATAATAAATAATACTGAAAGGAATGTTGGTTTAATATAACATTTCAAGGCATGGTTAAGACGCAAATATTATAAAACCATTAACTTTTGATACTTAGGCCTACGTGATTTTTACAGGCCAACGCCGATTACGTTTGGAATCTTTTAAAATACACGTACAAATAACTAATTAAATATGTGTAGCTTGTGTGTGTTTCAAAATTTGAACAACACATAGATGTTCGAATTCGGTAATAGTTTGGTAACTGGCTTTTACTGGTTTTGATTGCAAACTGTTTAATCCCTGTCGAAAGTAAAACTTACAATCCCGTTTATCCGAACTCGCTTTTTCACTTTCGCTTCTTCGCTGCCATCCGACTAACGTAAATAAACTTAGTTAAAACTAGCACTTTTAGACTGTCTAATTAATGTCGTTTGTGTACTCGTAAATAATTTTCGTGCTGATAATTCTACTCAAAAAACATAAGTTTCGCAGCGGTTTGTCTTATTAGAAGAGTCTGTTTTTCTATTTTAACAGACTGTAACTAGCCAATTCCATATCTACACGGTAGATTTCAAATTGACTTGAGAAGAGACCATCTTTGTATATGTAAGTTATACAAGCTATGCATATGTAAACTGTAGCTATAAACATCCATTTAGTTTTAATGTCTTGCTAAGATAATTGTTTTACAAGGTTAGGAACGCTATAACCGCAAATTTAGTGACTGACAGCATTTTTAACGGCGTTTCGTAAACACAATTTCTAAAATCCAACGCGAGGTTATAAAAATTAGGTACGTGACAGTCATATTTTGTCCTTATCTTCTGTGGTATTGCTAACGAGGATTTATGGGTTAGCTTTAGTCGTCAAAAATATAGCAATTCCTAATACGTACATTATAATTTGCCTTTATAATGTTCAATATCAACGTTATCATATTAATAAACATTTTGTTGGAAAAACTCTACTTAATACGACATAATATTCATTTAAACCAGATGGTTTTCATTACGAGAAAATTTTGCTACAAAACTTGTGGGTTTATAATAACTTATAACAGTTTAAACCACGTGGAAACCCAACAAAAAAACTTAGCACTTGGCCTGCGCAAATATAACCCGTAGATACTGTTTCTTACAAGTTATGGGTAGCATTTTCCGTTATTTTTTGTTAACACGGATCATTACATTGAACTGTAAAGCACATTCCAGAGACGCGAAATTTCCTGTTGTTTTCCTTTCAGAAAACTTTAATTTGGTGGCTTACAAAACGCGATAAATTAGGGCGTATGTGATAATTAATTTCTACTGAGTTAGCTGTTATTCATTTAGGAACAGAGATAAAACTATTCACTTCACAACAGCTTCGCTAGTCAAATGGAAATGCTATATAAGTGACGCTAAACAAATACACGCTTGCTTATGTATAGGCTACAAAAACACGGCGGAAAATTTGACGTCACAATATAAAAAAAAATTTAGAATTACCTAAAGTGCTGAACTAAAGATCGGTTGCCATACATATTTAACACTCCAAAAATATTTTCACAATGTAAATATGGAAAAATGTTCTTAATTGATAGGCCTGACAGAAGCGATCGTCAAACAGAATCAGGCAGATGTTAGTAAGGCAGAGTGATAGTCCAGGAGCCGTTATTCGAAATTAACTAGAATCATCATGTGACATTTGTTAATTAATAATAATGAGGTATAATACTTGTTTTACAAGTACTCAGCAAAACTAAATAAATAAGATGAAAACAAATATGAGTTTCAAGCGAAAATTAGTTCAACTTAGGTGAAGTGCACGATGCAGCACATAAATAGGTTTGAATTACGTATAAATAAACTCAAATGTAAGGTGCATAGCCAAGCGCACTAAAAACAGAGTACGAAGACACGACTGAAGTAATTAAACCAAGCTTTCTTTTTTTAAATATTTGCAACCAGCTACATGTTGACATTAACACCAGAATCTATTTAGCCATAGAACAATTGTACAGTCACTGAAAAATTAACAAACGACACTAATTTACGCCACTTGCGCAGAGTGTAGAAGCGCATGTACTGACCTATGAATTTCGCGAATGTATGTGGCAGCCTACCTTCCAGGAGGGAATAAAATCTGCACACGGCTCTAGAAACATTCGACTATAATACTCGCCATCAAAATTGTAAATACAAATAAATAAAAGTTACACACATGGTTTCACGCTTCTTTCACTGGGCGCGATCCACTGTCAAAGATGCGGTTATCAGTGAGAAAGTCGCCACAGCTGATTAGTTACAGACATGTGTATTTTTTTTTTTTTAATTTTTAATGAAAGTATGGAGGGTAAACTATTTTCAAATATGCAAATGTCGGAATTTCCTTAGGGTTTTTGGCAGCCTACGGATTCTCATGACAAACATGGTTCGAAGTCACGATACGCGAGATAAACATCCTATGTACAGAAGCTAGGATTCCAACAATTGTAATTTCATATTACATTCCAAATTGAGTCTTGACTTACGTGACACCTCCTGGAGAGAGCTAAGCCAATGATAACAATAATAAATGTGTCTATATTCATGTGGGAACATGTGGTTGTCTACAAGTCAGTGAACCCTGGAATTGTGCCGGTATGCAGTGATGTTTGACATGTTAAGTGTGGCAGTGGTAGTCACCTATGTTGTGGGAGGTGGTGACGGCGCAGCAGGCTCCCGTGGGCCCACCATGGGCCACCAGAGGATGCTGCGGGTGGGCTCCGAGGCCGAGGTAGGTGGGCGCGCCCGCGGTGGTCGCCAGGACGCCCACGCCAGCCGTCTCCCGCCCGCCGAACTTGCCCTGCACGGGCGTCGTCTTGCCGTCTGGCAGCGACTTCCTACCTCCGGTCCTCTTCTGTCTTCTAGTCCGCGCGCATCGCACGCCGGACCAAACACTTGTCGACACACACGCAAGACAACCCCCTCCGCCCGGGCGCGGGGTTTATACTACTGACGCGTGCGGATAGTTCGACCTGAGGTGTTTTATGCCCCTGACACGTGCAACTGGTTCGCCCTGGCCGCTGCCACTGAGCTCCGCCGCTCGCCGGGACCCCCTCCAACCCCTCCAGTCGTCCAACCCCGCGCGACCACGCCCATCACGTGACCCGCGCGCACCGCCCACTGCGCACGCGCGCCCGCCCGCCCGTCGCCATGGCGACCGCCGCGCCGCCAGCTCATTGGTCGAGGGGCGGTGCTTTCCCCTCCCCTATCCTGCTCACGACACAAACTGTAAATAAAAGAAGCTACGACTCCAGCGACGGTGGTGTGGAGGGGGTCGCAATACGGTGCTCAGATACTGTGAATGTTTGCTGATAGCCTAATGGTTATCGTCCCTCGCCGCGAATACGCCGCCACTGGGTAAACAATAGCCAGTCGATAAAGTTATCAGGCGTTGCCTCTTTTTTTATTATTATTCCTCTTTCCTTCCGCGGAGATGCGTCTCGACGCCGATTTATCGGACGGTTAAAAAAATGTATGGGTCTCCAGCGCGATTGGGGCGGCCGCCGGGATTCGATCCCGTAACTCCACTGACCAATGCTTTTGAAAATACAGGTTTCTCAAATCCACTTACTGATGCTGCGGTGACCTTTGCATTAAGGTTGCGGCTTCCGGGTTCGAATAATCGTACAAGTCTCATGAATTGAACAGCTCAGTTCAGACGTAGCAAAGGTTTTTTTTTAAGTTGATGCTTCCCGCCCTAAACGCGCCGTGTAAATAGGCTAAGCCTTTAATATATAATAATTAATATTTTTATGACACATGTTATGTAAATGAACATAGGCCTACCATCTCTTACCTACCAATGTCTGTCGCAAACTTTAATGTGGTCTTAATATAAGCAGAATTATTTCGCGAAATTAACCAGTTAACAACATAGGGCCTATGTCGATTGACTAAATCGCGGTTAGTAGGCAAGGGATTCGTTTAAATAACGCTGGTCAAAAAAGCTTAGACTGAAGAAATTTTTTTATGAAAAACTTAGTGAATGAGATTTTGTGTTTAATTTATGTCGTCCTTGTATTGTTCAATAGAGGGATTGGAAAAATCGCTAAAGTTTTCAGGGCCAAAGTCTGCAAAGCGCTCCACTCTGTTGCGCGTTACATCATTGGACAATGATAACTTGCGTCAGTTCGAATGATTAACTTACAGACAAATAACAAATTATTTATAACGACGTACTAGCGTTCCCATTGGCTCTGTTAAATGTGAAAACACGAATAACGAGATTAGGCCATCACATGCACATATACATAGGCCCTACAACATTCAACTTTTCCAACGATAAATAACAGTGGCTTCAATCACTGAAATGTTAACTACTGAAATTTGTGTCGACATCCTGTTTCTAACTGATGAACCTAGGATTCACTGAAAATCAATTGACATGAAGGGTAAATTCACTGATTTTAAGTAGATATCACTTTTAAATCATTACCATTCTATAGGCTGCGAAACAATCGACATGGTTTCACTAACTTCAGATGCTCATTTTTGGCCGAAACGTATGCCATTTCACCGATGTAGTATATTATAACTCGCTGTATCAAGTTTAGTGTGAAAAATTTTATTTACATTGCTAACGAAAAAAAAATCTTTGCTGTACGTATTTTGATTTATATTTGACGTGACGAATGTGAAGGAAATATTTTGCACATAAGTTATACAAGTTTTCTAAGGTCGTACGATTTGCAAGTATTTTTTTTCTTGTGCTTAAAAGTTATTAGACGTAAAATTGATATGAAAGATTTACAATGAATGTAAATTGTGAGATTTATAAAGATTTTCATTTTAAAGAAGGCTCCGTAGTCCCACACATTATTGTCATGAATAATTTTGCTGTAGAAGTCATGAAGCTTCAATGAAGAGAAGATTACCGGGAATTCAAAGAATCCAAAATTTCTTCAAAGGAAATTTATTTAATTTTCTTATATGAGGTGTTGATCGGGCAGTCATAGCAAGATAAATGTTGTAGATTTACGAGAAGTATTGGAAAGTAGGCCAAAGCGTAGTGGTTTGTACCGAAGAAAATAAGATTTAATTGTATTTTTATGGTTAATTATAACTTATAATTTTGCGTTGTCAATTTCTGTGCAGTGTGTGTCTCTTACAAATGCCACGTTCTGAGATGTAAAATCTACTATTTACTTTAGGTATATAGTATCACAACGAAAAAAAAAAAAGGGGGAATAAAACATAAAGAAATCAGCATTTCACGTTAATTCTAGTAGCAATAATAAGTTATAGACTGTGTTGCCGCTAGCACTGTGAAAATTTACTGACAGTTTTGTTTAACGGAGTAGGCAACACCGGGGCTGCAGTAGACGAGGGGTCAGACCTCTCGCCCCCCGCCTTGGCTATCTGGGTTAGAGGTCGGATTTTTCGCACGTGCAAAAAGTGGTGGGTTTCCTAGTGGAACTCCTGTTTCCTCATTCCGTCGCCGCTCCATGCTCATCTCATCTCACCCGTTCTTCAGGCCGGACGGGCGACAGGCATGTCTCGCGAGTCGAACAGCCGACCCAACTTTTACCCGGCCTGCTCTCATATAGGCCTATGTTAGGCCCTACGTACTTATCGTTGGCCGAAACATGGCAAAACATGACTTGTCTTTCATATCGACGACTGCGTCATCACTGGATCTATGAGTCTGCATAATAATATTCCTTCCTTTTTCTATCATTAACGTTAAATTTCTGAGTATTTGACAGTTTGACAGATGTTAATACCTTATATAAATGTCCAGAATGTCAACACCTTGCTTCTCACATGCATGCACACGTCGGATTATGCATTATCTCACCCTGTCAAATATTCCCAAATCCGTCATAGAGAATACAAATGAGAACATAGAACCTAATAAGAAATCGATATCGAGGAAGTTCACGTGCGTTATATTCTGAACTACCCTGGATATGACATCTAACAACACGACGATACTGATGGAGCTTACGTAGGCCCTACATCCTGGTTATAGAACCAAATAACAGAATTACTCTGGGGAAGTTCACGTAGGCCTACGTTATATTCTGAAATACCCTGGTTATGAAACCTAATAACAAAACGATACAGGGGAAGTTAAAGCCTATATTTTGAAACACTCTGGTTATGGAATAAGTGAGATATTTTGGCCAGCGCTCAACATGAAGGTCTTCCGCGCTGGTGAGGTATGACATGAAATGAGTACGAAGCAGGAACGGGAGATACCTAGAAATCCCGCCGACCAGCGGCATTGTCCAGCACTATTCCCACATGCGAAAATCCGGGGACCGATCTCGCCGGGAATCGAACCCGGATCGCCTTGGCGGGAGGCGAATGGTCTGATTACCGCCACGGCTCCCATTGTTATAGAACCTAATAACAAAACGATACTGGGAAAGTTCACATACGAAAGACCTATATTAAAATATGGTTAGAAAATGCAAAAACCTGTATAAAGACGTAGTGGCGGATATAGCCTATAAACATATTTGGGGGGGAGGGCTTATTTATGTGATTTTATGTATTATGAAAAATACCAGACATCTCAAAATATATTTGCGAGGGTGAACTTATTTACGTGAATTTTATGGATTATAAAAAAAAAATACCAGTCATCTTAAAATATATTTGCGGGGGGTGGGGGGCTTATTTATGTGGTTTTATGGATTATAAAAAATACCAGTCATCTCAAAAGTGTGATTGTTTACAGTTACAGAACATTAAAAACAATGTCTACATACAAGTAGGAGACACATTAAATGTAGGCCTACTTGGATCATCATAAAACAAAACTCCACTTTCCTCGAGGTGACTGGACATGCTTTGGTTATATAACGTTGAAATCCTTTAGAAGGATGACGGGGGGGGGGGGATAGTTCAGCCCGGATACGTCACCCCCCCCCCCCCCTTTTCCTTCCAAATCATAAAATCTGTCCCAGTAAAGACGTCTGATACTTGCATATTTTTATACTATAGTAAATTATTTGTAAATTTAGCACACCGATGCAGTGTGAAGTAAGTAGGCATATGGATATATTGTCTTCTGTACATCAATGGTAACGATTTTAAGGGGACAACGAAAAGTGAACTAACGTTACTAGACTTATTAATATAGTAACAATTCTGATAATTTACTCTTTTTGAAAGCATAAGAATGCTACTATTTCAGAAGTTTTTGTTACGTGGGATTTTCGCGCCTCGTTGACAGCAAGGACATTAAAAATCAGCACACAACTTCACAAAAAGACTGTATCTAGAAGTGCAATCGACTCCAGTCTACGTAAAGAAACCACCACAGCATTCGCCTGGAGAGATAGGTTACATCAGGAAACGATAGATAACGTAACTCAGAATGGCTGGAGCCGGGAATCAAACCCGTATCCTCCCGATTGCGAATACACCGTGTTACCGTCGTGTAGAGAAGTTAGATGTGTAAAAATGAATTCCACATAGTTACGAAATCTTTTTTAAGCGGCAGCCTAATGCATACCGAGGTTAAAAAAAAATTTAAGACTATGATTTACTTACTCGAGGTTCGCGTACTTACAAGCCGACAAAAATATGTCTTTATTTCATTGTCACTTTTAACTTGTTTTTCAGTGTACGTCGTTTGACACGACGCCAAGCCCGCATGTTAGGTATACTGTAAAAAATTATTTGTTGTAAATTTTCAACCCCGGCGAGTTCAGACAGATTATTTCGCATGTGGGAAATGTGGCGGTGGGTTTTCTCGGGGATCTCCCGTTTCCCTCGCCTTTCACAATTCGTCACTTCTCCATTGTAAGGCTTCATTTCACGTCATATATCAGGATATGCAGATGCCTACGGGCATACAGTAAGAAATCTGCACTCTGGATACTATACCCGCCCCTCGTGTACCTTCCCCATACGCTGTTTATTATTTTAACATCGATACAGTGGTGTGTTAAAAAAATGACATTGTTTCCCATTCATCGGAGGTAACGACCCTATAAGCAGGCCTACATTTCATGTAAACAGTTAACTGTATGCGTATTTCAATAGACTTTATAATAACTGCGGTAATCATTTGCTATACTGGCAAAGTGTAGTGAGAGTAACTTAGTCCGCGACAGAAACGAGAGGCCCTGCACATGGGAGAGATGGAGCTGGACTGACGTTGTAGAATTCCTGGGGATACAGGTTTAAGTAACAATCGTTCATTACAACTCAGACAGTGAAGTAGTCATGCGCGCGAACATCAACACCGTGTTATAGGCCTACCGTTAACAAATCGGGTCGCCACATAACTTCCATGGCCGCTCGTTTCTGTCACGGCCATACCATATTGTGTATGGATAGAGATAATGGAATATCGCGAAAAAATTTTGTACTAACATACCCTTGAAAAAACAGTGGTTTCTGCGACACGTGTGATTGGGTTATGTACTACGTCTGGCACAACCTAGTCTGCAGACCAATTACGGTCATTACATATTGCAGCAACGTGATTCTTATTGGATTAGTCAAATTGGGTAACAGCTCAACGATCAAGTGAAAGCCAGTTATCTTTTCATAAGTTCAACGTAGGCCTACGTTGAAACTCAGCAACCAATTAAGTTTTCCTGCGATGAACATTCATCTCTATGTATGGGTTAAAAACGTTCCATGCAGTTTTGGGAGAACTTTTACAACGTATGTGTGAAATCTGATACAAATTTTTGCGGCTGAAATACATATTTTAATAGCCTATTATTTTATTGTGGGCCTAGTGTATAAATAACTGAAAATATTTTCAACAGACTTCTTTGAAAAAATGTTGTCGAGCTAAGAGTAACCACACGATACACAATTTTATGTATGAGTTTTGAAATATAATATAGCCTACCGTTCGTTTACAAAAAATATTTCCCTTTATTTATACTTATTTTCATTACAAATTTATTGTTACTTTAGGTGAAAAAATCTGTAAAGCCATTAGGTAGGCTATATAACTACCAAAAAAACAACGTACAATTAACAATACACTTGTGAAATATCTACTTAGGTATTCAGTGTGAAGAAAATTGTGTTGCTTTAAAATATATTTTTGAACTTACTGTATAAACTACCAGACGTGTGGCCTTCAGCTTACCTCCTTTTTTTTTTTCTTTTGAGCACAAGTAAAGTTCTTACCTCTTTCGCAATTGACCGTTTACATCAGACACTTCAGGAAGGCTTTGAGTGAGAGATTTTCGTCAGTGTTTAACATCGAGGCTGACGTGAGGTGAGTATGGAGCGATGCATGAACGAAAGGGTGGTGGACACGGGAGATCCCCGAGAAAACCCGCTGTCCACCGGCGTCGTCCAGCACATGCGAAAATCAAGGAAACGGCCCCGCCGGGAATCGAACCCGGATCGCCTTGGTGGGAGGTGAGAGGTCAGACCTCTCGACCACCGCGGCCCCCAGGAAGGCGTAGATCAATAAAAAGACACACCTGCTTTTCGCGAAAAGATTTTTGCACCAGCTTGTTTCAGTGCCTTATGTACACACCTGCAGCTCTGTTTCATGGTCAGTGATTGGATGTTTAATCTCTCACTTGTCTTGGGTTTCTACTGGAAAACCACAGACGTATGATTAGAGCCACGATTTTATGGCGAAAAGATTTTTGCAACATTTGGTTTCGATGCGTCATGTGCACACCTGCAGCTCTGCTACATCGTCTGTGATTGGAATATTTTACTCTCACTTACCTTGGCAAATTACGGACGTACAGAGTTACAGTTATCTTACTCTGATTGTTGCAGTCAAAATGGAAGAAGTGTCTGAACATAGACACGCTGCCAATAACCTTGAAACAGAACTGCCGATGTGCACGTGAGACACTGAAACAAAGTGGGGCAAAATCTTTTCGCGACAAAATCGTGGCCCTACGTATGATGTCACAATTGCCTTGTTCTTATTGGTGCAGTCAAATGAGAGACTTGTCTGAACAAAGACATGCTGACAACAACCGTGAAGTATAGCTGCAGATGTGCATATAAAACATTGAAACAAACTGGGGCAAAATTCTCCTCGCGACAAAATCATGGTTCTAGACACGTAGGTCCAAGAAATTTTTCGCGAAAAGAATTTTTGCCTCTGTTTGTTTCAGTGCCTTACGTGCACATCTGCAGCTATGCGTCAAGGTTATTGGTAGCGCGTCTTTGCTCAGTCACGTTTCTCATTTGACTGTACCAATCAGAATAAGATTATTGTGACTCCTTACGTCTGTAATTTGCCAAGGCAAGTGAGAGTAAAATTATCCAATTACGGCCGATGTAGCAGACCTGTAGACGTGCACATATCGCATCGAAACCAAATGTTGCAAAAATCATTTCACCATAAAATCGTGGCTCTAACTATGCGTCATGGTTATTTGCAGCGTGTCTTTGTGAAGTGACGTCTCTCATTCGACTGCGCCAATCAGAGTATAGGTTACCGCAACACCACACGTCTGTGATTTGCGAATAGAACCTCAAGACACGTGAGATTCAAAACAGCCAATCACAGACTAAGAAGCAGAACTGCAGATGTGTACACGAGGACCTGAAATAAAGTGGGACAAAATTATTTTTGCTAAAAGTTCGTGGCCCTGGACATAGATATACGCGCTTGCGTGACATTTATAAAAAATAAAGACAGCACGAATGACGTGTCCCAAAGTGAGCGACGAGAATAAAATAACCTGTCAGCCAATCACCGTCGAGGCTTCTCTGACGTAGTGAGTCCACCTCGACGCTGATTGGTTAACAGTTTTTTCTCGCATTTGGTGTCGCGTCTGTCGCACTATTGTGAACACAACATTAGCAGATCTGTAGATTAAGAGGGAGTGGTACATAATACAACGCTAAAAGCATTAGTCTATAACTGTATGTTTCTTGAATTTAACAGTAGCAATCCTAGACAATAGTTTTAGGCAACGTTTTAAATAAAATAGTTTCCAGTGTTACTAACTTCTGAGTCACAATCTCTGACGCCGGAACCTCGTGCATTTAACTGCGGCGCAAATCACCCGTAACGAATTAGTAATTCTGGATAAATATTTATTCATAAAGTTGGTAAATACCATTATCTAGGATTATCGTTGCTTATTTTATCCATATTGTCTTCGAAAAAGCGTAGAAATCAATTGATGTTTTCAGCGTTCATTTATCTACCACGCACTCTTAAGTTTACCTTAAAACTGGCGTAAGTATAAGTAGCCACTGCAAATTAAACTGCTCTCAGGATAATTGAAACACAGTAACGTGAATGCTATAACTATATGAATACGTGCCCTATCTACAATACGGGCCTACTACATAATACATATATTCTTTCAGTTTCCTGATCTAACAAGCGACGGACCGTATATTGCTTCTGAGGTAGTGTGAATCGAGTTCCGGTTAAGGCGTGATAATTATTTGTGTTTGTTGACTATGCTGCCCCGGTTTTTAAGGTTTCGACACTTGTGACGATTTGTCGAATAATTCTTGTGAATAAGTAAAGAAATTGGAATAAAGTGTGAAAGCTTTGCGAACATTTTCTAAAACTGTTACTTAGACTGGAAGAACAAATTTGTAGGAAGTTCCCTGCAAAATTATTTTGTAGTAAACACAAAACCTCCTTGTGGTGACCACAATATTTTAGTGGTGTCAAAAAATGTTTTTGTGGCGGTCACAATATTTTAGCGGTGACAGCAAAATATTATTGTGGTGGCCACTAAATAAATTTTGTAATTTACATACCCACAGAATTATTTGTAGCTGCCACAAAAAATTATTTTCCGTGTAAAGTGCGCCTTCTTTTTTTGCACATCTAATCCTCGTGAATTTTATAGGATTGCTAAATTATTTACGTTTCTTTTTCGTATTTCGAAGTATTGCACAGTATGTCATGAATTATTTTCGTACATTTTCTAATTAATATTTTCTTACAAGTAAGTATATCCTAATTTGTCTCCCTTTGGTTCGTATGTAAAGGAATTTATATTCGAATTATATTTACATATTCGCGTGTGTTTGTCTTCGTTAATAGCTATTATTAGAGCCACGATTTTGTCGCAAAAAGATTTTGCGCCATTTTGTTTCAATGTCTTACGTACACACTGAGAGCTTTGCTTCATGGTTATTGGCAGAGTGTAGGTGCAGAGACTACGCTCATTTGTGAGTGTCAATAATAGCAAGGCTACTGCGACATCACACGTTTGTGATTTGCCGGTATGAATCCTAAGACGCTGAGAGTTGAAGACATCCAATCGCTGATCAAGAAGCAGGGCTACGGGCGTGTATATAAGGTATTGTTACATGTTTGCGGAATATCACGTGGTTAATTCTCTAAGCTCATTGGGATAGAGGACTTGTAATTAGAAATTAAAATAATTAAATTTGGTTCTTGATTTATTAGCTCACAAAGCTTGCAAAAATACATACAGCTGGAATCGACTATGGCTTTCACAGCACTCTCATTGTACATACAATTACTACTGCGCCACAGAAACGTTAACTATCTTTGACAATTAATGAACAATAATGTTTATAATTAATTAATTAAAGACTTAAAACCACAATAAAAGTGCAGTCATAGGCTATATCCAATTAACAGTCTTTCAAATTGTACATTTACAACCTTAGCAGTCCGAAGAGGTGATGAATCGTCCTGTGCTGCGTAAAACCCCGAGTGCACC
This sequence comes from Medauroidea extradentata, assembly GCA_003012365.1. Classification (NCBI taxonomy): domain Eukaryota; kingdom Metazoa; phylum Arthropoda; class Insecta; order Phasmatodea; family Phasmatidae; genus Medauroidea; species Medauroidea extradentata. Next base: position 30,346 of record PNEQ01011254.1, on the reverse strand, counting down.
ATACTGTCTTCACTCTTGTGGTCTTCGGTTCGACTCCCTTCACGCACCTCCTTTTTGTCCGTCGACCTGTAGCAGCAGCCTTCTTGTTTCGCCCAATACTGCTCCGAAGGTATGTGCCCGCAGCCTCACAGTAGACTAACGTCACCAAGATATAGGCCTATTCAACAGTCTCGTTCCACAAGCTTAGCAGCTTCTTCAAGAAGGACCAATAGCGAACCCTCCCCGAATCGGCCGGTCCGGAGTATTTATACCCAACCCGCCAGTCGGGGAATCACCGAATTTCCGGTTTCTAAAAATAGACATTACATCGTTCATACCTGCCGAGAGTTAGATAGGCAAAGACGTAATCAGAGAATCCCCGGCTACATCTCAGCCTCTGAAACACACTTGAGGAATCGCAATGATGTCTCTCGGTAGAATTGCAGCACCCCTGGGAAAACCCTGGCATCACTCTGGTCGAATCATCGGCCAGTCCATCTAGTATGATGCAAAATGCTTCCTGCCAGGCCAATACGCAACAGTATTAAACAAAGTGCTGCATAATTCTTTTCACCAAGAATTACTGGTTTCATCGATATTATAGAATCAACACTGTAAGAAAACGTCTATACTTAAATTATTTCGGTGAGTGGTGGAAAACCACGGAAGCGTAAGTCAGTTTATTCATTCGTTTCCGAAAAATCATGAAAATTAACTGTTCCTCTACGACTCTTCATTTTAAGAACAATGTAACTAGAAAATATTAGCATATTTCTAATTTCGTATACACAATACTCATTATAACGATACATTGGAGATCCGAAAAACTTGAGAACTTATTTACTGAGAGGTTATATTTCTAATTCCGTTTGAAATAGAGTAATGAGTGAATGTGTGTGAGATTTTGGTAAGCTTTTATCATCGGGGTATTCGGCGCTGTTGAGGGGTGAAATGAAGTTAGTATGGAGCAGCGTCGGAATGAAAGGACGGTGGACACGGGAGAGCCCCGAGAAAACCCGCCAACGAACGGCATCGTCCGGAACAATTCCCACGTGCGAAAACCCGGGGACCGGTCCCGCCGGGAAATTAACCCGGATCGCCTTGATGGGAGGCGAATGTTCTGACCTTTCGGCCACCGCGACCTGAATGACATGTAGTACTTTCGCGGTTAAGCCTGTGTTCATTAAACAATACGATGACCTGCATGAAATCACTCACGGACTTTCGCGATGCCTTGTCACATGGGCAACTCACTGGAGCAGCAGACAATGAATAGAGACTGGAAAAATTTACGGGATCACTGACATGTAGGCTAGCCTTCAAGAATATCTGTGTATTCAAGCAGAAATAAGCTGTTCATTGGCTGCTCTCTGACACAGTGATACCACATGATTGGTCCTGTATTTAGTTGCTACTTTATTATTGGCTTAGCGCTCTCCAGGATGTGTCAAATAAGTCAAGGACCACTGGCTAACGTGACACAAACTTAAATATATTTGAAATCCAGCCTGTGCCTAGAAAACGCAAATTACCTTTCCTGGGCAACCCTGTCAGGAAAGGTAATTTTAACACTTGTTTAAGCTCTCCAAAGGCAATGGCTGCACCTGTTTCTTTATTGTGGCTTACAAACCGGCGAATCAGAGGAAGTCACTGCCGTTGGCTACGCTGAGTGTACACATCAGGTATATTTCTACTTAGTTGCAATAATTTCTGTCTGTAGACTGAAATTATCTTTGGTTAGAAATTTTTAACTTTCATAATTAAAAAAAGAGCACGCCTTTTCACATGCCAGGGAATATGACATGGGAGTAATGTAATTTTTCTGTTTCACTGTTAAACTTACAATTTGAGATGATGTACACTCTAAATTGAATTAGTGAATGTTAACTGATTCACGTCGATGGATGGAGTAGTTTCAACAAATTGAATCAGTGAGAAACCACTGTGAAATCGGTGACTATTCGCTGATTCCGAGAAAGAGTGTCAACATTCCACAAGTTAATTAGTGAATGTGCACAGATTTTCCAGTAATTTTTCACTGATTCGTTAAGTGAAAATTGTTCTTTGAAAACAAACGGAAAAAATGTGAATAATTACTGATTCACTTGTGAGATGTTGGGTCTCTTACAAGAAATCAGTGAATATTCACTAATTAAACATAGTGACTACTTCCACCGATTCAAATGGTCGAAACTACTCCATCTGTACGCGTGAATCAGTGAATATTCACTAATTCAGATTTAGAGTGTAATATCGCGAACATTTTTTGTGCTAACATACCCTTGAAATCACTGTGGTTTCTTGCGACATGTATGAATGGGCGATGTACGTCTGAGTGTCTGACACAACCTAGCTGTCTGCAGACCAATAGCAGGCATTAGGTATTACAGCAGCTGGATTCGTATTGGATTAGTCAAATAGGATAACAGCTCCACGTACAAGCGAAAGCCAGTCATCTTTACATAACCTGTAACGTACGTTGAGACCCAGCAAACAGTCAAGTTCTCCCGCGATAAACTATAATCTCTACTTATATTACATTTAAAGAAATCGAGTGAGGTGAAGATGTGGTAATACACTAGAATAGCATTCGGGAGGTCCCGGGTTCGACCCACGGATTAACGTCACACTGATTCCGGTTATCCACGGCGTCATGTCTCAGGCGGTCAGAACCCAAAACGTATTTAGTTCGTAACGAATTTTAATATAATTCCCAATTTATGGGAAGTTATTTAAATGCGATGGAGATTTAAAACAGCCCAGTCTGTCTACTATGCAGAATCATAGCTACATTAATTGCAACACTTAAGCATGAATACAACAATTCACAGTTCATTACTGTTGCATGTTAGTAGATACTAAGTAAATGTGTGTTCTAACACGTTGACAATTGAATTCGCGAATTTTTCCATGCCCCTTAAAATACGTAGCAAGAGATTCGTACGTTTCACGGGTTTATTTTGATTTAGGTTGAACGCCAGTATGCAAGTTATAATACATTTCTGACACTAAATGCCTTCGACAACTGCTATATAGCTATAAGTCAAACAACTGCTTTCTCAGGTGGATCTTGATTTATTTAACTCTTCCTGTAGACCTCTGAGCAAGTTATAAAGAAGCAACACACTTCAAGTTGTATCACCATGTCAGAGCAGAGATGCTTGGAGACTAGCCTTCAGGTCCGTTACTCGTGAATTTTTCACGTCCTTGTTTATAAGCCTGAATGTTCACCGGTGTCTGGGAAAGATAGGTTATATTTAGTCAAAATTTCAGTTCGAAGTGGCTATATTAAGTCAACATTTCAGTTTTATGTGGTTAAGTCAATATTTCAATTTTATGTGGGTATATTAAGTCAAAAGTTCAGCGTCAAATGGCTATATTACGTCAAAATTTCAGTTCCAAGTGGTAATGTTAGTCAAATTTACAGCTTGTAGTGGCTATATTAAGTATAAATTTCAGTTTTAATTTGGTTATTTTAAGTCAAAATTTCAGTTTGAAGTGACTATGTTAAGTCAATATTTCAGTTTTATATGGTTGTATTAAGTCAAAATTTCAGCTTCATTTGGCTGTATTAAGTCGAAATTTCAATTTTATGTGGAAATATTAAGTCAAAATTTCAGTTTTATGTGGATATATTAAGTCAAAATTTCTATATTACGTCGAAATTTCAGTTAGCCTATAAGTGGTTATATTAGTCAAAATTTCAGCTTGTAGTGGCTGTACTAATTCAAAATTTCAGATTTAATTTGATTTTAACTCAAAATGTCAACACGAAGCGGTTTTGATACGTAATAACTTCTGTTTGGCTTGGTCACGTTTAGTTAAAATTTCATTTTGAAGCAGTTACATTAAGTAACATTTAAGTTTGAAGTTGAGATATTATGTCAACGTTTCAGTTTGAAGTAAGTTAGTTATATTACGTCAACGTTTCAGTTTCGTGTGATTATATTAAGTCCAAATTTCAGTTTGAAGTGTCCAAATAATAACCCGAGTAGAGATTTTAAGTGTCATGTAGCTAAGTCACAAGGGCATGTGTTGCTTGCAGGCTTTTAAGACATAATCTAGTGATTGGGCAATCCTTGTTGTGACTGAGCTGAACTGTATGTAACCCTAGAAAGTTTTTTTAACATAGCCGCCTTTATACAATCAACGCTGTGTCTTCAGTCTTCTTCTTGTAGACCTTTGGGTTACTCACCTATATATACGGTAGCAAATATTGTAGTTTTACCAGAAAAAACTTGCTTACCAATGTCAAAACATTTATTAGTCTAGGTACTACGCCAAGTATGTTGAAGGTCATTAAAATGGTATACATTTTCCTAAAACATTTTTATGAGCAGAGTGTATGTACCTATTGGAAGAAGTCGAATACTTATATTTTTACGATCAGTGTTTACTATGCGAAACCATGAAACAACGTTCGGAGGTCAGTCACGTTATACAATCTGGTTGCCAAAAATATTTTACTGTTTCTTCAAACTATTGTGGTGAAACGTACAAGAAATTACTTGTTAATTTACAAAACACGATTGTAAGTATATTGTTAGTATGTAAAATGTTTTTAAATTTACAAAGTATTTTAATATTTCGAAGCATAATATTTCTTAAATTTACAATAAAGCTTGGAAGCATTCCAAAATATTTAGGATCCTACTTTGCAAAGCGTTTATGTTCTAACAGTACAGATTTGTTTTACTTTGTAGTCGTGAATAACATGTAGGGTATAATATATGTAACTCATGTGCTATTATTAGCACTTTTGTACCTTTGTAATTCTGTAATTTTAGAAACCCAGGAGTTTCGCGAAAATAATTTTGCTCCAGCTTGTTTCAGTCTTACGTGCACATCGGTAGCTATGTTTCATGGTTATTGGCAGCGTGTTTTTGTTCAGACGTGTCCCTCATTTGATTGCACCAATAAGACCAAAGCACATGTGACAACATACGCCTGTGATTGGCCAGTAGAAACCCCAAGACAAGTGAGAGTTAAAACATCCAATCACTGACCATGGAGCGGAGGTACAGATGTGTACATAAAGCATTGAAACAAACTGGTCCAAAATATTTTCACCACAAAATCGTGGCTCTGCCTATTGGTAGGGTTAGTAATATTTCGCGAATTCAACGACCAACATGCTAGAATCCATTATCCTGTGTATACCGAAGCCCTACCATTTGTCCATTACCTGCTACTCATTCAGACAGCAGATAATAAACTAATAGACGGAGCTTGAGTATGCACAGTACATTGGATTCTACCATGCAGGTTATTGAATTGTCGAATTTATCTATGCCCTGCTTACTGGGGAATATCTGCAAAAGTTGCATTGTTATCTGACAGCAGACAGGACTCCAAATTACTATGTGTAATCTGACTTCTATGATGTTGGTTACCGTCCTGAAACGCTGTCACACAAATATATAAAAACCCGTAGCTAGTAACATCACGACGCCTCCTTTTCTTTGGTCTAAAAAATTTGTTCTAGCAAAACAGTAGACATTACAGATCATGGCTGGAGACCCGTAAATATCGCGGGTTCAACGACCAGCTGCTAGACTGCACAGTCCTGTGTACACTATGTCCTCAGTTACTTGTACATTGTCTTCTGCTCCAGTGAGTGGATAGTTGTACATGTGACAAGGTAGCGCGGCAGTCAGTGAGTGTTTTCATGCAGGTTTGATATTGGTTCACAGTCACCAAGGGAGATTTTCATTAACAGTGATCCAATCACGTAATTGAGTAACGTGTACAGTAGTTTGAAGTTTAACGTCTTCTCAAATGAATTTGAGAAATTCCCGGGTCTCTATAGTCATAGTTAAGGACTTGAAGAATTCGCGTTTTCTTTTAGTCTCAAGCTAGATTTCAAGAGTCTCTTTGTTTACGTCATTTTCGTCATTTGTCCTTGACTTATTTGACACTTCCTGGAGTGGTCTGAGCCAATAAATAAGAAACTAAATCACATCTAATCACGTGACTTCACTGTGTCAGCGAGCAGCCAATGAACAGCTGATGCTTGCTTGAATACAGTGATATTCTTGGAGACTACCCTGCAAGTCAGTAAACCTGCGAACTTTTCCAGTCTCTTGTCGTGATGCTAAAATAGAATGCGGGGAAATATATAGTGCTAAATATACTTAAAATACATTTGGAAATTAATTGAATAAATATTATCAAGCAGTGTGTCCGATGTTAAACATAATTACTTAGACTATGTTATCAAATGTGGTTATATAATTTAAAAATTTGGAAACTGGTAACTAAAATTAGTTTTGATAGGCTTACATGACAAATCAATAATTTAACACATACAAGTAACTGGTTTTTAATATGCCAAAACTATTGTTATATGGGAAATTTATTTCACGTCATGTAACATATAAAATTTTACACACAGTACAGCAAAATTCAACGGCAATACTGCGAAATTTTACGAATAAAACTGCAAAATTATCGTAAGACATGCGCAGAACTTCCTGCGTATTCATCGCAGGCAACTTTTCAATGAGAAGTTATAAATAAATTAGAGAAGCAATGTTCTTCTAGAAACCTCTGTGGTCTAGTGATGTCAACTTCCGTATTGTAGTAGGTTGTGCACCGATATACGGTGCGGAAAGTACTTGGTTCGATTCCCAAGTCCAGCTGGGTATAATTTGAGTAGGCTGTGTCTATATAAGTAACTAAATGTTGCCTTATGATAACAGATGTTTCCATTCAACATCAAGTCAGATTACATAAATTGCCTTGTCAATAAAGACGAAAATGACAACAATGGTGTTTAGCGTTGATCCGCGGTGTCAGCATGCAGTGTTTTATAGTTTTATAATCTCGCTAACAGCCAAATCTATCTATCTATCTATATATATATAATTTGGTTCTGTTTGACGTGTGTAATAAACCATTTTTATGGGGTTCGAAGATGTCGAAATTTCCTTATTTTTTGTTGGTAAGGGATCATCCCATAGGTTTGTAAGGTAAATTAACGTCGCATAGGATATGTGAGACAATTTTTCCTTAACGGCCAGTAGTTTTCAAGAATATATTAACGCACCGCTTTGCTTCAAAGCTTTATGTGTAGGTACGTAGACCTGTGTCTGTAGCTATGCGTCGAGGGTATTGTCAGCGTGTCTTTGTGTAGAGGTAGGGACCTTGGTTTTTTTCGCGAAAAGAATTTTGCCCCACTTTGTTTCAGTGCCTTACGTGCACATCTGCAGTTCTGCTTCGTGGTCAGTGATTGGATATTTTAACTCTCTCTATCCTTGGGATTCTACTGGCAAATCACAGTCGTGAGGTGTTGAAGAGACTTTCTCGTAGTTGGCTCAGACAAATGATATACGGTTCTTCATATAGACACGCTGGCAATAATAATGAAGCAGAATTGCAGATGTGCACGTAAGGCACTGAAACAAAGTGGGCCAAAACTCTTTTCGCTATAAACCAGTGTTCCAATGTAGAGGCATCACGTATTTGACTGTACCAATCACAGCACGGTCTCTGCGACACCACACGTCTTATGTGTAGAGCCACGATTTTATGGCGAAAAGATTTTTGCAACATTTGGTTTCCATGCCTTATGTTCACATCCACAACTCTGTTTCATGGTCAGTGACTGGACGTTTTAACTGTCACACGTCTTGAGGTTCTACTGACAAATCCCATACGTATTGTGACACAACAGCCTCATTGTTATTGGTGCAGTTAAATGAGGGCCGTGTCTGAGCAAAGACACGCTGCCAATAAGCGTGAAGCTGAGATGCCGAGGTGCACGCGAGACACTGAAACAAAATTTTGCAAAAATCTTTTCGCGACAAAATCGATGCTAAATTATGTGATTAGCGGGTAGGACTCCAAGACGCGAAAGTAAAAAGAACATATCACGTGACCTCCAAGCAGAGCTGCAAGTGTGCCCGTAACAAAACTGCCGGTCCATACAGTTTTACCGGCAAACTTCACGTGTTAACTGACCTGTAGGATAGCCTTTAAGAATCTGTGTATCCTAGTATAAAGGAGCTGTTCGTTGGCCATTCGCTGATACAGTAATCCATCAAGACCTGGAAAATTCGTGGATTCACTGACCTGTAAATTATCCTCCAAGAATTTATATGTACTCAAGCAGAAAAACAGCTGTTTATGGGCTGATCCATAGCCGTCTTTAGTAGAATGCCGCAGCCTGAGATCCGGGAACCCTGCCAGGAAGTCTCATGATAACACTGCTTCTGTCTCGCCAACGGCAGTGGCTTCTCCTGATTCGTCGGTATGTAGGACACAATAACGAATCAGGTACAGAGAGATGAAATAAGTGATAAAATGACCCTTCCTGGCAGGGTTGCCAGATCTAAGGCCGTGGCCTTCTACTAAAGATGGCTATGACTGATCGCTTACACAGCCATACCATATTATTGGTCCAGTATTTAGTTGCTTCGTTATTATTGGTTCGGCGCTCTCCAGGAGGTGTCAATTAAGCCAACGACCAATGGCGAAAGTGACACAAACAAATATAGAGTTTAAATATAGCTTATGCCTTAAAGAAAATGCGAATTTTTCAGGTCCCTATGCATTATTATTAGCTTAACGCTATTCAGGAGCTGTAATAAAATTCAAGGACCAATTGAGAAAATAACACAAACTTGTGCCCAAACGAAAACCCGAATTTTTCAGGTACCTAGTAACGCAACATAATTTAGTCTGCATTTGGTTGTTTCTTTATTATTGGCTCAGGAGACGTCAAATATGCCACGGATCAATTGCGAAAGAGAAACGTACGGTTGCTGAATTCTAACTTGTACTCGTAAAAATCGCAAAACTTTCAGATCCCTACCTACTCGGATATTATTTGTCGGTAGGCTAAATTTCAATGCAATGTATAGCCTATCACTGTAAAATAACATTTCTAAAACGTCTAGTAAGTAAATAACTGAAACTCAGCATGGGGAAGTTATCATACTTCCGTTTTGCACATGTGCAAACTTTTACAGTTGTTACAATACAAATTTGGTAACTTTAGTACACATTTGACTATTTTATAAATAGTTTAGGATTGCTACCAAGGATGTCTGGGAAACAACTCTATCATACCTACATTCTTAGTGCTCCTATACTCACGTGTGGCAAATGTACGAACTATTTTTAAAATGTACCCGAGTACAACGTGCGAGTTTATTGGGCACAAACCTATATGTGATGACTAGAGACACGGAAATTTCGGGAATTCGTTTGAGAAAACATTAGATTTCAAACACCTGTACACGTTAATTACGTTCGACTTTGGATCGCTATAGCAAAACTCTTCCATGAAGACTGTGAACCAATAGCTGACCTGCATGAAAACACTCACTGACTGCCGCGCTACCTTGTCACATGTACTACTGTCCACTCACTGGAGCAGCAGACCATGTACAAGTAACTGAGGACATAGTGTACACAGGACTGTGCAGTCCAGCCGGCTGGTCGTTGAACCCGCGACATTTCCTAGTCTCTAGTGAAGTCAGTTATGTGTGTAAACTTGACAGGATATTGGCGAATCTACTGTTGGACTTTTAACTATTGGTGAGAAGCGATCTCTGCAGCAGGCCACGACATTGTCAGCCAATGAGAGACGTCGCGCATATATGTAACAGTTTCAAGTGTAATCTACTGTGTTAAAACAACACGCGTTTTTTACAGCCCTAGTTAATATGCACGTTATGTAGAAACGTGAAAAATGCACGTGTTCAAATACCTGTAGGCTAGACTCCATGAATATTTATGAAATCATGTAGACAGCAGCTCTTTACTAGCTGCTCGCTGACAGTAAGATGGGTCTGTATTCAGCTACAGTTTTATTATTGGCTCATATACTTCCAGAAATTTGTGTTGAGTAAGTCAACGGCCAATTGTGAACGTGATACAGATCTATAGTTGCTAGAACTCTAGCTTGGGTCTAAAAGAAAACGCGACATTTTCATGTCCCTAGCGTTATGTCTTTATGAATTTCGTCTACTGCAACACCATATGTCACGGATTCTTTAATTTAACCCCATAAAGATTGTAAGAAACGTATTCAACATCCAGTTACCATCTAGCAACTTCTAAAATGTTTTGAAATTGGAAGGCACAGCCAGTTACAATATATAACGTTGAAAATCTACGGTTTCTAGATAAATATAGTTCGGATTTTTTCTTTCCACCTTTGCAAAGAAAAATTAATACACATATTTTTAGGCTCAAACGCATGTAGAAGTAGTGACTTGATTATTTTCGCCACGTAGAATAACTCTTACGTTTACAAGAAAAAGCTAGTAAACTAATGTAAAAAAAAAAAAACATTTATCGATCTAGGTAGGCCTACTCCAATGAGAATGTCGCAGGCCATTAAAGAACGGATCTAAATTATCCGAATATTTGTAATAACTAATGGTATATGTATTTACGAACAGGGTGTTTGATGTGAAACAAAATAACTATCGATGGCTTGTCAGATTTCCTAGAATAGTTTGAACCTTTACAAAAAAAAATTCTTGGAAACTTAGATACCAAAAATGTTTTTGTGTCACTTCAAACAATCGTTATAAAATGTACAAGAATTTAGTTGTGAATGTACAAAAATTATTTGTAAGTAGGTTATAGATAACTTTTTGCAAATCTATGTATTTGTAGGCTATATTTCCAAGCATTTCCTTTAAGCTCGCAAGGATTTTGTAAAGTTACAAAAAAAAGTATGGAACTAATTTCCAAGGGAATTTTTGTCAAATTAATTTTTTACCGTGTAGATAAAATTCGGGGCGCATGAACGTTTTCGCGACGGAAAAATTAGTCGCCCGCGTCGGTCGAGCTAAAGATCTCGTGTCACGGCGCTGGGGGGAATGGGGAAGTTTTTTTGTAGCTGCATGCGTGTGTGCGTGTGTGCGACAAGAGGGCGAGGCGAAGGACGGGTGGAAGGAAGGAAAGAAGACTCATTCGTGGAGGAGTTTGGTGCAAGACGGCGCCACGCGAGATGGGAACAGCTTACTCGAAAAAGAAGAAGAAGAAAAAAAGAAAGAGAAGGCAAGGGAGAAAATTCACCCGTGCGGTTCCATTACGAAAAGAAAGGAAAGTTACGGAGCGAAATGTAGGCCTACTTCCGAAGGTCTTGGGAGAACAGCGCTCTAAGCGGGTAGTGTAGAGAAATAAAATTTTAAATACGTAATGGAGAAAATATGCTGAGAGCCCCCGATCCGGAACCAACCGTTAAAAAGTCATTAAAAGATTCCACAGAACCAGAGAAGTGAGTTAAAGGTGATCAGCAGTGACCCCAATTTTTGGTGAAAAGATTTATGCAGCAGTTTGTCGCAGTGCTTCATTATCGCAGTAACCTTAAGCGCGAACCGTAGCCTGTTCTGATTGGTGCAGTCAAATGAGAAACCTCTTTCCATTAATACCCTCTGCCGATAATAACGTACCATAGCTGTAGCTGTGCACATGAGGCACTGAAACAAACTGCTGCAGAAATCATTGCACCAAAAATGGGAGTCCTTTGTGATCAGTACTTACCTATTATTGCAAGAGGTCCGAACCTAGCATATCCGACTCGCAACGGCAAACTGTTTCAAAGGCAGCAAGATGGCCGACAGACGAATACTAACCTTTATCATTGCTCGAGATGATGGTATATCGCGAACATTTTTTTTGTGCCAACATACCCTTGAAAAACTGTAGTTGCTTGTGACATGTACGATTGGGTGATATACGTCTGATGTAACGTAGCCACAGAATATTTAGGAATACAGAAGTGAAATGCCAGTAAAACAGCGAACTCAGCCTCACACGCCAGCAAAATCGCTTCCCTGGCCAGCAACATGGCGGAAACGCCTGCTGCCAATCAGCGTAAGGTGGCTGCCCTGCTAGCTGGCAGCCAGGCCAATAGGAAACCTGTAGTAACATGCAGGAGTCAAACATACACGGGGCTGTCATCAACAATCTCGGACAACCAATAAGCGGCGAAGTTCGCTCGTATCAAACGAGCCGTCACGTCATTTCATGTCTGTTACTATTTAGTCTGTGACGTAGTCGTCTGCAGACCAATAGTAGGCGTCAAATATAACAAATAGCGGGACTCTTTTATTGGCAAAGTCAAATAGGCCAACAACTCTATGTACAAGCGAAAGCCAGTAATATTTTCGTACACCGAACGTGCGTTGAAACCCAGCAAACATGGTCAAGTTTTCCCGCGGTAAACCATCATCTCTACTCATTGCTTACTTATAAATATAATAACTAGAGACGGGTTTACTGACACGTAGGCCAGCCTGCAAGAATATATGCATATTCAAGCAGACATTAGCTGCTCGTTGGCTGCTCTCTGACACTGTCATACCACACGATTGGGTCCGCGTTTAGTTGCTTCTCTATTATTGACTCAGCGACCATAAGGAAATGTCAAATACGACAAAGAGCCAATTACGAAAATTATTTGAACATACAGTTTGTCGAAATCTAGTGTATGCTAAAAACTAAACCGAACATTTCATGTCCCTAGAAATGAATAGGACTGGAAAATTTCGCGAATTCAATGACCTGTAGGATAGAATCCGTTGTTCTATGCATACCCAAGCCCCGTTTATTCGTTCGTTGTCTGTTGCTCCACTGAGTAGCAGCTAGTTGACGAATAGTCGTGGCTTGAGAATGCATAGTACAAAGGATTCTATCCTGCAGGTCATTGAATTCGCGAAATTTTCCAGTCCCAAGTAATGATATAATATATATTTTTTAGTTTTTGTCAAGTACGACGTAACAGTTATTTTCCTATGTTTCGTACGAAGGTTTGTGTTTCAGTTTAAGGGCGTTGGACCCGTAAAATTTTATTATTTATATTTGTGCCAAACACTGTTCAACTATTGCACATCAGATAATGCGTCATTTCCCAAAATAAAAAAAATAGGCCCCATAGTTTTTCATAATCATTCATCAAAGTCTCAAAATGGCCGTTGCGGTGTAGCCAAAATCAAAAAAAGTAATTAACTAATCAATTCAAAATTACAGTAACTGATAGTCAGTGCATCAATACATTTTATGGCATGGTTGACAAAAGTTAGTTTTGAAAATTTCGGCAGTAGCCAAAAGTCAAAGTTATGCAAAAATTTACTCATTTTCATCAATTTTTTAAAAATACAAAAATATATTGCGTGGTTTTTACAAAAGTGTCTTGAAGTAGCTCACATCATTAAGAATTAATATGAATTATCCTGTTTCTGCAAGTTAATTATTTTTTATTATTTTGGCTACACCGCAACTGCCATTTTGCGACTTTGATAGGTGATTATGCTAAAACTATGGGACCTATTTTTTTTTATTTGGGGAAATGACATTTTATCTTATGTGTAAAATTTGAACAATGTTTGGCACAAATATAAAATTTTGGATTTTTACGGGTCCAACGTCCTTAACAATGATGAGCATTCCCGGGGAAATATTTACATGAATATCTGCCGTTTTATCGGCCTCGTCGTCCTTGAAAACGCTGCGTATTACCGAGACAAGCAAAATTCGCTCACAAAAATGCAAAGTGTCGCGAAAAATTCATTGACTCACGAATTTTTTTTTTATTTCGTTCTAAAGATCATACATAGCGGTATGGGTAGTGCCACAATTTTGTAGCGAAGATGTGTTTGCTTAACTTTGTATCAATGTATTACGTGAACATCGAGAGTTCTGCTTCGCGGTTATTCGCAGCGTGTCTTTGGGTAAATATTAATAATCACTACTAATCGTGTAGCGGCCAAACTATTGATTTTAGAGCTATAGTTTATTAGTAATAATGTTTCTATAGACGTAAGAAGTAGTCGTACGCAAAGAAAATTTATGTTTTTCTAACTTCGAAAATTATATTTTTTCGTTAGGTTACATTGGTTACGTTAGTTTAGGTTGGCTTAGATTAGTTTCGGTTTGGTTTGGTTGTTTTACCATTAAGATTTCCATTTTTCATTAGGTTAGATAAAGTTAGGTTACCTATTCTCACTGAAGGTTATCTAACCGAACATTACCTAACAGATAAAATGGAAAACTTAATGTTAAAATAACTTAACCTGATCAAAACAAACCTAAACTAACTTAAACTAATTTAAACTAACTTCAGTTAACCTAATCTAACTTAAACTAACCTAACCTATCATAAACTTACCTAACCTAACTTACTTAACCTTGAACAAAAAATGGAACATTTCGAAGTTAGAACTACAATTTTCTTTACCTTCTACTACTTCAAACGCCTATAAAAATTTTTTTCATCAGAACTCTATACTTACAAACTCAATAGTTTGGCCGGTAGACGATGAGTAGCTATTGTTAATATTTACCAGTCTTTGTTCAGGCATGTCTCTCATTTGATTGCAGCAATAAGAGTAAAGCAATTGTGGTATAATACGTCTGTGATTTGTCAACAGAACCCCAAGACAAATTAGAGTTAAATCATCCAATCACTGACCACGAAACAGAGATGCAGATGTGCACGTAAGGCACTGTAAGAAATTAGCGCGAAAATATTTTCGCCATAAAATCATGGCTCTTGGTCGAGGATATACAACACCGATACGCATAAACATATACTGACATACGTTAACACATACACATCTACGTTTTACTACAGCAAGTTACGTAGCTTATAAGTTGGCAGAAGTTTTAAAAGTAAGTTATATTGCAATAATTATCGGGTAAGCTACTTTGCTAACATAAATTAAAACTTGCAGGTATAGTCAAATAATTAAAAACATATATCTATCCTATAGATTGAGATGTTTGCGAGAGCGTAATCTCTTTTCTACTCATATGCGGGAATAGTTTGCAGGCTTGTTACGAGAATGTTTACGAACAGGGATACCAAATTTTGGTGAAAATATTTTTAGCTGTTTGTTTCAGTAAGTAATAGCAGAGGATGTAAAATAAAATACATCTTTATGAAAAGTAAGTTTTTTGTTTTAGTAAATAATTAACACGACAAACATTATTTTGTAAGCGAAATAAGTATGACAAGAAAAAACACACCAGGAAGTTTAAAGTTAATTATACAATGGTTTTGACATTTCCTACTTTGAGTAAAGAACTCTCTGCACCACATCAATATTTCGTTTACTATAGCCAACATTCAAAATATAAACACAGTTTTACAAGTGGTTTTGAACACATCTTACCACGTTCTTCAGGAATACCAAGAGATACTAATTTATTCTGCAATATACATTATTAAGAAAACGAACGTCGAACGAGAAGGCGCCCGAGGCACAGGATATCGCAATCTGGATGCAGACATCCGCCTGGGAGCTGGTAGGGCTCTGCTGGCCATGAATGATGGCATAGAACGAACGCATACCACCGAAAAAAAACGGGAGATTCCCGAGAAAACTCGCCGACCAGCGGCATCGTGCAGCACCATTCCCACCTGCGACAACCTGGGGACCCACCTCGCTGAGAATCGAACCCACATCGTTTTGGTGGGAGGAGAGTGGCTTAGCCATTGCTGCGTCCAACACTTCCGTTTTTTAGTTCTTCTTTCCCCATTTGCAGTGACGTTGACACTTTTCTGTGAGACTAATAATTAATTCTGTAACATTTTCTACGGAAGTTTGCTTTAGTGAGTTGAGAGTTAGCGGACGGTAGCTTTTTTATTACGTTCGGGGCACGAAAACGGGAAAGGCGGTATGTTGAATATGACACGTCCGTCAAGCATCGCATCGCCTCTAGGCGCGAAGGACTAAACTAACGCACAGTGTTTTCGTAGAAACCTTTTTTCAAAGGGACAGAAGCGATGAACCTGTTATTTTAATTGTAGAGAGTATGTGGTAAAGTCCACTGCAGGTTTCTATAATATAGTTCCCCGATTACGGTTAATATTTACTCAGCTATATTGCAACGTGAAATAGTCATTTTTAGCACTTTTGAGGAGCTTGGAACTCATGTTTTTAATTAACGGACGGTATTTTTAAAATCATAGGTGTAAGTTACTGTTCGAAGTGTGCCTTCTTTTATTAGATAAACGCATTGTGAAAATTTTTAATAGTCACACAAGAAAAAATACTTCTCGTACCACGCTACACCTCGTCTCATGCGGCAGGTCCATTAACACTTAACTAATTCCAATTTCTTGACGGGCTTATTTATAAAATACATAAAATGTTAATTATCTTACACGTCTTTTGAGCTATCTGAAGCTATGTTCATTTCAGCTCATCGCACATTGCTGCAAGCTTCAACCCATTCTTGTTAACTATCGTCGCCGTACAGTCGTCGTGCATGATTACATGACCACTAACTTTTTCTTATTCATAACACAATCTTTAAACTGTTTATTTTCTAGCCGGATGCATCCTGTAAAACCAACGTGAACACATTGAATCACATCATCACACTTCGCTGTCTTTTGAATATTTTCCTCGTGGAGCGAAATTCATATATTCACTGTTGCGAACAGTTTACCATATTTTATGACTTAAATATGTATTCACTATTGCTGTCGTCTTATCATCTTTTAACTGAAACATGTATCCACTGTTGCCGTCATCTTAGCATCGTATGACTTAAATCACAATAGTTGGGTGACAGATAATACATGGGTTGTATTAAAATAGTTCTTGCGCAAAACATATTTCCTTAAAAACACTTGTCCACAGAACATTCCAACGCAACGTCTACACGTGGGTTATAATACGTTTTACGCAACTGACCGACCACATTATAATTCTAAAATGGAGAAAATTCTAGACAACAAAATCCGAAAATCCTTAGAACAATATGTAGAAAATCAATTATTATACGAAACCTTTAAGTCACTACTGTCAACGTTTTCTTTAATGCGCATGGACCTATGAAGATGCCACGCTAAGGAAATGAGGAAAAACTTAATGATAGAGAAGCAAATTAAACCTGACTTACATGTAAAATAACATTTCCTTACGCATGTTTGGAAAATTTCTTTTACGGGAATATTGTTCACACAGTGAAATAATTACCTTTTTCAATAAAATAAGAAATTCTGAATGCATTTATACAATTTTCTTTTATTGCTATCGCATGTTTTACATGGAAACTAATTAATAATACTAATATTTATGCTGGCAGTTGGATTCGGACTTCTGCACCTCACCTCGACACAGCGACTCAGTATGCGTATCTCCACATCACTGAGAGTTATTTACGAAAATACTTCTCAAACGTAATTAATCTTGTGAGTTCTTACCACGGCACCACGTCAAGTATGGTCTCGTTTTATTTCAAACTTTTTATGAGCTTCTGTTCACAAGACACATAGGAAGTTTTGCTCTTGTACAGTTACTTTTTCTCGCGTGTGTTAAAATGTTGCAGCACAGTTCGATTGTTTTACATGTTATGCAGTGAAGTACAAACGTTTCATACAAGGTAATGAAACACACGTCTTACATTTTCATGTCAATTAAAATTATTTAAAATAAACACACAATAGTCTAAAGTTTAGTTCACATTTTCGTTTAAAAGAGTATACAATCCAATCGTGCCGTAAGAAACTATATTTTCACTGGGCGAAGCGTGTTTTCGTTGGATTGGAAGACTTATTGAATTATACTTATAAATGTATTAAATGTTGCTATATAACATCATATGGGATGTAAAATGCTTTAGTTAAGAGTAGGCCCTACATCACAATTATTGAAGGTTGCTTATTCAACAAATTATTAAAAGTTATTATTTTGACCATTAAAACAGTAACATGAATATGTGTGGATACTGCATACTGCAGATCGGTTAACATATAAATAAGAGCCAGTGATTTTTCTGAAAATAATTTTGCAACAATATGTTTCAATGCTACACGTGCACACCTGCAGCTCTACTTCATGGTTATTGGAAAAATGTATTACTGCAGATGCATCGCTCTTTTGACTGTGCCACTCGGAATAAGGTTACTGCGACATCACACGCCTGTGATTTGCGGATAGAACCTCAAAACACGTGACAGTTGAAACATCCAATCACTGACTATGAAGTAGAACTGCAGATGTGCACGTAAGATACTGAAACAAACTGGGGCAAAATCCATTTTCGCGAAAAGTTCATGGCCTTTCAATGATACAATCGAAAATGCAGTCCACGTGTACAGCAGTTACAAATCTAACCACACTTTAATTAAATTTTTAAATTTCCGTGCCTTTAGCTGTTTCAAATAACTTATTCTTAGAACTGGGAATGTTGACACTTCTACAAAACGGATAATTTTTCATGTCACTTACCAACTTTAGCCGAATTTTTTATTGTTTCCAACCCTGTAACAGCTATCAGAATATTTAGTTGCAGGTACACAAATAAAAAAATATTTGTGACAAATAAACTTGACAAGTGTAAGATAATTTTACTCCAACATGTAAGCCTTTGTTATAGTTATTGTATCTTACAATACTTATTCTCTCTTAAAATAGTCGCATTGTACAGAAAATAGCATAAACTCTTTAAAGTAAATTGCGCAGAACTTTCTGCGTACACGTAAAACAATTCTATGGAAAGTTCCAAACGAAAAAATACCATATTTGACGAGTCGCTTGAATAACAACGCACGACATTCATTAAAGAAATATCCAGCTACATCCCTCAGCGGCGTAGTGGTTAGCATGCTGAGCCACTGGTTCAACGTGTTGTGGTATGATTCCAACTCCCACTGTATTAAACATATTCAAATTAGGTTCTGTATAGTAAATACAATGAATAACGGTATAAATACATAAAAAGTTTACATCTTGTTGACAGGAAATATTGTCGCACTGTGATAGAAATATCTACTTCTTCATTTATAAAGGAATTTTTTCTTAAATTTGTCTGGTAAATTTCCCTTGCATGTAAAGAAATGTTAACATTTTATTTCATGGCGTAATTCATAGAGTCACAATTTTGTCGCGAAAATATTTTTTTGCCTCACTTTATTTCAATGTCTTGCGTGCACGTCGGCACCTCTGCTTCTGGACGTTTCTTTGGTCAGACATGTCTCTCATTTTATTGCACCAATAATAATAATAAGGCAATTGTGGCACCATACGTCTGTAATTTGCCAGTTAAAACCCAAGACAAGTGAGAGTTCATACATCCAATCACTGATCATGAAGCAGAGCTGCAGATGTGTACATAAGGTACTGTATCCAATTGGTACAAAAATCTTTTCGCTATAAAATAGTGGCTCTAGTCGCATTTTAAAAAAACTGTTTGTTATTTTACAAAAAAATGTATGTTTGAAACAGGTTGCTAAAATTGTTGGTGGAACTACAAACTATTGCAGGAATATTTTAAAAAAAATATTGTAGTAGTAGAGCCACAAGTTTTTCGCAAAAATATTTGGGCTCATTTTATTTTAATATAATACGTACACATCGGCAGCTTTGGTTAACGGCTATTATCAGCGTGTCTTTGTCCCAATGAGGATATGGTTGTTGTGACACCATACATGTGTAATTTTTCAACAGATCCTCAAGACAATTGAGAGCTAAAATATCCAACCAGTGACCATGAAACAGAGCTACAGATGTGTACAAAAGGTATTGAAACGAAATGGTGCAAATTTCTTTCGTCCCAAATCGTAGCTTTAGATATGATTAAATGAAAATTATTTCGTAAAGAAAAGTATATATTATGTAAATATGCCCAACATAAGTAACTGTACACCTTACAAAATGTTAAAATTACTATATGGCTATTTCAAAGAAGGCATATTTGTTTTACAACTAATATCAGTAAAATCATTTGTAAAGTTTCTTTTCTATGAACTATTTTACAAAAAAATTTGCACGGTAATCTACTATTCTACTGCCAAATAGTAACGCGAAATTGTGCAGGTTAGTATAGACAGCATAACCGTACTCTTACCTCGTATTCTGAGAAATAATTAGTACGTTTAAGGATATTCTATCAGCAGAGAACCACGAATTTCGCGAAAATATTTCTTCACCAACATGTTTCAATCACTTACATGCACGTCTACAGCTTTGCTTCATTGTTATTGGCAGAGTATATTTGTGGGAATAATTTTCTCATTTGAACCTACCAATGAGAATAATGTTAGTGCGATAACATGCGACTGTGATTTGAAGTAAAAGGCTGAAACACGTGAGATTAAAAACTCTACAACCACTTACCATGAACCAGAACTGCAGATGTGCACGTAAGGCACTGTAACGTAGTGATGCAGAAATCTTGTCAGCAAATATAGGGTATCCCTATTTATTAGCCTACAAATATTTTGGCCTACATCATGTGCATGGGAAACATGCAGACAGCAATTTATCGCGGGGAAAATTTATTGTTTCCTACATTCCAATACAGTACTGAGACTTCCGACGTAATAATTTTCTTACTGGTGTGTTCTCGTCTGTTTAGGTCAGTTCGAAGACTTGTACGCTGAGATTGAACATTTGTTATTCGCTGTGAACAGAAGAACCGTATCAAATAACCCCTGTCCAATCAAACAAGGTGCAACATGTGTGTGGGATATCAAAGTGTTTTTGTGGTTTAGACATTGCGGGTTCACTCAAGTAGTCATTATATGCTCATTGGCTGCTCGCCGACGCAGTGATACCACATGGGTAGAGACACTGATAAGTCTCGGGAAAAGTTAACTGTTAGGTAGGTTCCAACATGCTATGTATAACACCGAAGATTTTGTATCGATATTAGCTGATGTTTATTTGAAGCATGATTCTCTCTTCAACAAGCCCAGTAAGAACAGTACAGATTTAATACAGAGCATGTCTGATTTACCTAAAAACTATTCACACGTGTCACGATTCACTACTCTTTATTAGAGACTGTGTAAATTATTTTCGCGATTTTCCAGTGCCTCTACACATGGGTAGTGATGCTTTTGATAGTTAATCACGGGAAATGTTGACTGTTCGTTGGGTTTCAACTTACATTCATCTTACCTCAATATTACTGACTTTCGCTTGTACGTGGAGCTGTTACCCTATTTGACTGAGCCGCTAAGAATTACGCTGTTGTAATATTTGATGTTGCTGTTGGTCTGCAGTAATATTGTTGTGCCAGGCGTATATCCCCCAATCATACGTGTTGCAGTAAACTACAGAGGTCTCAAATGTATGTAAACACAAAAGATTTTCGCGCTATAACTGGAGACTGGAAAAATTCGCAGGTTCACAAACATGTAGGCTATAGCCTCCAATAATATCTGTGTATTCAAGCTGACATCAGCTGTCTATTGGTTGCTCTCTGGCACAGTGATACCACATGTTTGGGTTTGAATTTAGTTGATTCTTTATTATTTGCTCAGCCATAGCCATCTTCAGTAGAAGCACAGACTAAATAGCAATACAGACGTGAAATTACGTGGTGGCTCAATTAATGTGGGCGAACTTCGCCGCTTATTGGCTGATGGAGGTTGTTGATACCAGTCCCATGTGTGTTTGGCTCCTGCATGTTACTACATGTTTCCTATTGGCCTGGTTGCCGGCTAGCAGGGCAGCCGGGTTATGCTGATTGGCGGTAGGTGTTTCCGCCATGTTGCAGGCCAGGAACACCATATTACTGGCATGTGTGACTGAGTTTGCCGTTCTACCACATATTTCACTTCTGTATTCCTAAATATTCTGTGGTAGAAGGCCACGGCCTTATATCTGGCAACCTTACCAGGAAGGATGGTTTCAACACTTCTTGTCGCTCTCCAGTGGCAATGGCTATAGCTGATTCGTTATTGTGCCCTACTGTATATAAAGGCGAATCAGGGAAAGCCACAGCCTTTGGTGAAACAAAATAAGTGTTAAAATTACCCTTACTGGCAGTGTCGCCAGATCTAAGTCCGCGGCCTTGTGTTAAAGATGGCTATGTCTCAACCCTTTCCAGTAATTGTCAAATAAAGGAAGGACCAATGGCGAAAGTGACACAATCTAAGATATATTTAAATCTAGTTTGTAACTAAAAGGAAAAACGAGTTTTGCAGGTCTGTAGCTATAACGACACATCTACACATCGGCGTTGGTTTTATTTACATATTTATTATTTCCTCAGGAGGTGTCAACAATTCAACAGCCAATAGAGAAAGTGACACGAATTAACAGTTGTTTACATTTCTATCTTGTACTTGAAAGAAAACCCGAATTTTTCCTGTCTGCAGCGAGTTGACTCTTTCTAAGAACGGCGAACGTTGAGGGATGTTGTCGACTCTGGTGTAAAGGGATTTCCAGGGCTCGGCATAAAAAAAAGTGTATTTTCCTTCCGGAGTGGAAACACCGTGAGGGGCAGGTGAAGGTGGGACATGTGGCACTCAGTTTCACAGCAGCAGCCGGACGTGTATTTAATCCGTGAAACAGCTGTGGATTACCTCTTCCGTCATGTGCCAACACGCGTCAACACCGCAGTCTGCGTCCGCCCCTCGCAGCACAATACACGAACCTGCATAACAGAAACGTCCCTCTAATCTAACAGTACACAGTAAAAAAACGCGTAATTTTAACACTTGAAGTTTGTTAACATGTATCACTAGGGACCCCTGTTTTTCGCGAAAAGAATTTTGCCCCAGTTTGTTTCAGCGCCTTACGTACACATCTGCAGTTCTGTTTCATGGTTATTGGCTGAGTACCTATGACTATCGTTTGACTGAGCCAATTACAAGAAAGTTCCTGCCGCACCAGATGTCCGTGATTTGTCGATAGAATCCCAAGACTCGTGATAGATAAAATATCCAATCACTGACCACGGATCAGAAATGCAGATATGTACGTAAGGCACCGAAACAAATTGGGGCAAAATTCTTTAAGCGAAAATCAGGGGACCCTAAGTATCACAGAATATTTAGGAATACAGAAGTGAAGTAGCCGGTATAACAGCGAACTCAGTCACACACGCCAGAAAAATGGCTTCCCAGGCCAGCAACATGGCGGATACGCCTACCGCTAATCATCGTTAGGCATCTGCCCTGCTACACTGTAAAAAATTTTTCCGTAAATTTACGGAAATTTTACGGAAATGTACGTGTTTTTTACGGAAGCAAGTTCCGTAAATTGAAAATACGGACATGTTCTCCGTAATTATAAAATACGGAAGTTTCCAAAATTTCCTTATTTTCCCACATTTCTATATCTACTTAGATTGAAGATGAAAAACATATTTAACCTAGAAAAATAAAATAATATGTATCAGGATATGCAATTCTTTGATATGCCTGCGATTGGCAAGGTAAGTTAAGTTGGCTTTACGGCTCGTCGACATCGAGGTCATTAGATACGGGGACACACAGTTTGTACGACAGTATGACGGTGGCCATGGCCTTTGGCAAGAAACCAATCCAGCATTCGCCTTGAGTGACCTCGGAAAATCATGGAAAACCGAGGTCAGGATGGGCGGACCTGGGATCGAACCCGAGTCCTCCCGAATGCGAGTCCAGCGTGTTAACCACTTATAGGACCCGATTGGTGAGAAATAGTAAACATTGGATTTTATAACAAACATTCAGTTATATTATTTCCTGGAACTACTTTCTGAACTAAAAAAAAACCTACATGAAAGAAGTTATAGGCCTATTTGAAATTGGCCAGATCTGGGTTCAGTGTGGCAACAGGGTTGGGAAATTATAGTAGCTCAGATCTGCTCCAGGTCCGGCCATTTCAGACATGACCATTTTTTTCCATATGGGGACAGTATATTTGCAATGGTAAATTATGACCTAATATAAATTAATATTTTCTGATTGCTTGGTATGTTTTGTACCAGTCTGGGGGCATAGTTTTTAAATTTTGTATTATGCAAAATAGAGTATTTTTGCGTTATAGGACTCCACACACAAACACATCTCTATATCACCTTGAAGCCTTTGGGTTCCCATAACTCGATTCTGAGAAAACCAATTTCAACAAATTAAAATCTAAACTGATATGGCATTACACCAACACGAGAGTTCCAAAACGTTTTGAGTTTCAATGATGGTTGCACCAAAATTTCGGATTGGATTGGGCCGGCCGAAAAATGCCATGAAAAAGCACGCCGTATTTAAACACAGGAAAAAGTAAGCAAACACACTCATCAGTTGTAATTTCGGGCTACGAATATTTATTGTAAAAAATTAGAAACATTCAGTTTTATTAAGAATGGATTGTCTCATTTCAATGTAATTTACTTGTGAAAATTATAGATGGAGGAAGGATGGGGGTAATATAATAATTATTTTTTTTTAAGATTAGCCAACATACGGCATACCGCATTTCACTTTACCACTTACACGAACAGAAAACGTTTTTAATTGGACGGAAGTTTTGCATGGAAACGGTCATCGTACTCAAACTAGATTAAATACCCGAAATGTTTTTAACTCTACATGGAAACGAAGTAATTGAAAGCTAAAAAAGTGTGTAAAATAGTTTCATTAGCTGGTGTTGGCTACACTTTGCTAGTTGTGAATTTATTTTCTTGGTGTTGGTCATTCGTGAAGGTCAACATTCTTTTGTCTATTCTTCTTCCGGCATCCGTCACGGCAGCTTTCCGTATCTGGTACCACGTGTTTAATGAAGTCTTTTTGAGGAAAGAACCCTTGATTTATTATTAAATGAAGACCGCAGGAAAACATTTCCTATGATAAGAAGAAACCAGGCCTGTTGTAGATATTATAGGTAAGTACTATTTTCAATATTTTTTTTTAGTAATATGTAATCATTTCCTGTAACCACCATGCGTTTTGACTTGTAACTTGTAGATTTTGATAATTTACAGAATTTTAGTTTGGTATCTGGACTATTAAAGTTAATAGTTTGTAAAATAATCTATGAAACGTTGGTAAATTGGTTGTGTAGTTCTAGGCCTAGGTTAACCTACGCGCGTTTTATCTACTAATAAGGTTAAACGTGAAATTATCGTGAATGTTTTTTTAATTGTCGATTATCATATATTAATTATTTTTCATAAACTTTAATTTATTTTATTTATGTTTGCACTCCGTAAACCCTATTACACGTTTGAGGTTCAAACTTTAGGGTATGGAGCAAGTCAGTTTTAGAATACAATAAATATTTTAGACTAATAATACATACATATATACAGCTTGTTATACAATAGTAATAATAACAATACTCTTTTACATCGTGTTAAGTAGTGTATTGGTGACGAGTACTTTTATGGTTTAGAAGATTGCTAGAGCTTTTGGCCAGTTTAGGCCTACATGTCGATTTCAAAACGTTTTTCGTATTGAACCCAGATTTAATGCTTTGATGGTAAAATCCAGGAGTAGACCAAGGAGCATATAAGGGACAGAGTTGGCATTCCCAGGTTAAGCCTTGCTTCTTATTTTCCGGGCCGTTTTGGCCTCACTGCCAATTATATGTTGCTATCAACGCAGCTCGAAATCTTAAGACGAAACGCCTGCTTAATTTAATATCTATTTGTTAAAACTACATTAAATAAGGCATATAAAACGCTATTTGATAATTTTATTATATACATAATGCTTATATTATTTATTTACAAATATTTTTCAGTTTATTTACAAAATGTTTCAGCCTAACGATTTAAGAAAATATTTCGTTTTGTCCCTGTGAAGCAACATCGTTAGCCGTGAAGGCCAATTAATATTTTTGTTGTAAGAATTAAGGATTTGAACATTAATTGGCGACTCTGGATGTTTATGAGAGTATGTATAAGTAATTTATTCGTATGTATCAACAATGATTTGAGTTTGATGGAGCTTATTTTTTCGGGACATTTTTAGGTTAAGATATTCTCAACAAGGCACTCAACATTTTGTCACTCACGTTTTTGTGCTTATATTCAATACTGCACACAAATATAGACATCGACACTTGAGATACATGAAACACTAAAAACTCGCCTTAAAATAGCACAATCCAACGTACCTATTTACAATTTTAAGAACACAGAATCACCACGTGGTAACGCACAAACGTAAATATTTGAATGACCAGGCTGACAAACCCAAGGAGCAAAAAGTTCCAACATGTTACATTTTAAAATTTAAACTGGTCGTACGTTTATAATGTTACTATGTTACGCCTATATTTGTAAATTTAACACAATCGTGCACTTTAATTACGTAACTGTTGCCAAATAATTGTTTTCAATTAATTTTGTTGTATTTTTCGAAGCCATTGTGTTGGTTACACCCAATCGTTAGTGCTCAAATAAGAGCTCGTAGACTCTTATCTAGTGTCACCCCCCTGGAGTGGGCTTGGAATAAAGTCAACATAAAACAAATGAGACGTGAACTACGACTCACAAGTACTGCATTTGTACTTAAATTTCAATCCAGATTCAACTGAGTGGACTAACGAATCCAGAATGGCATTTTGCTGTAAACACTTTGTTGTGCACTGAAGTAGGAGTGAAGTGAGATAATCCACTCCACTTCTTGAGGTGGACTGAAGTGGAGAATCCGGATTAAAAAGTTTACTTTAAATACCCATCGGACTGGACTGGATGAAAAACAAAGTCGTTGCAATTTCAGTAGGTTTGGTTATTATAGAGATTAGAATCGTCCTGGGCTATCAAAATTAGACTTTAATATTCTGAAAACGATGGAAACTGTAAGATAAATTTAAGTAAACATATAGCTGAATAAATAACAAACATTATTATAGTAACTGTTTGTCGTTTTGTTTTTCAAAAATAATTTGTTTTGTCATTCGCCGTTTGGCATATGGATGTCTCCACAGTGCTCAGTCGTACTTCACTTCATGTTTACAAGTCAACCTGGATTGAAAGGTTTAGTACAAACACCTTTTCAGTCCAGGTTCGCACCAAGTTGGCTACACCCCAAGTTCAGTCCAGTCCGATGTTTCAGTATGACTACGTCACCATACTAATAGACTGGAAATATGTTTTTAGTGATACTTCCAAACCAGGTTCGCATGTAGCCTTAACATGGAGTGAACATAGACCGGATGTTGTGTAGCGACTTTTTTTATTTCCACACACTCAACTACAAAACAATGACTTAAATCAGTGTCCCATGTATAACCTGTAGGCCTACAAACTAGGCTCGGACTTGTCAGAAATAGTATACACAAACATAACTGTACAAAGCTAATGGATATACAGTACTATATTATACAAAAACTAATTGCACAAATTGTTAAGCTAATTACCTAAAAATGATAACATGTACAACACAAACGGTAGGTCTACAAACAATTTTAAGATAAGTGTTGCAATAGCCTATTGTAGTCGTAAAGCTTTAAGATATTCTTCAAACTCCCAAACCACTTTTATTTGTTTTTTAAATTTAAATTTGTGCCGTACATATTATGATTTATTTTGCTCTTTAACTAATTTATTTGTTATTAAGACACGTTTATTTTGTAATTCAAGTGCAATAATTCAACATGACAACAGTTTCGTTCAGTTCATTCCGATGAACGTTTTGCCTAAAGAAACCTTTCTATCTAGATTATACAGTCGAGTCCATCTCGGCAACTGGACCAAATTTGTTACTCCACTCCTACTTCAGTGGTGCCATGGCGAGTTTAATGTAAATTTTCAATCCAGATTGTTCAGTTACTCTAAATGTAGTAATTGAGTACAATGCCAGTTTCATGCAAAATTTCGATTTAACTTTTGTCGTCATTTTCAATTATTGTCATTTTAAAATTTATTTCTAAATTTTTATTCAAGCATTATGCTAAAAATAAGAAATTACTTTCATTTAAACAATTTTTTTTAAGATAAACATATTATTGTGCCCTAACATATTTCTGGCAGCACATGTTGTAAGGCCACCTATAAATCAAACACGAAGAAATACACTATTTGCATGCTTAGTACAGCCATTTACTACAAAAAGTATTCAACAGTACTATGCCATTATTTTTTAAAACTTGGTGTTTTTAGTAACACTAATCAAAGCATTTCCATTTTCATACTCATTTGTTAGTATCACAGCTGTGATTTGGCTGAGATCGGCAAATGGCGCACAGGATTATAGGAGATTGGGTCAGCGTGTGCTATTTGTGATTGTATCATGTGCCAGCTAAAACTTGGTTTCAACTTTCTGTGCATGTTTTATATTTTGTGCTAAACCAATTGTAGCAAAGCCTTTACATATTAGCTGAACGATAAAATTAAAACTACTCGTCACATAGGTAATGAGGGGGAACTCGTGCCCATGTATTTCTAACTTAAATAACACATTCATTTATTACAAATACAGGCAGTAGATTTAAACCAGTAGTCTAATTTTAAGTTATAAATCTGTAAATATTAAGATTAGCTACTCATTGTATACTGCCTAACCTAGTCATATTAGCGACATTGTTTACTAATGAAAAATGTTTTTGGTAATATTAATGGCGTATTCCAATGGACTCCACTGAGTGCGCACTGAAAACTCGAAGAATGCTACTGTTGCGTGATCGTCCTCCACGAGTTCATATTTATGCCCTAACAACATTTGTGGCGACACATTATTTTTAACAAAGAATTTTTACTTTATGGATGCTTACAAAAAGGGCTATATATGGTAAAAAAAATAAGCTGCACGAATGTCAGGTTCTTAATTTTCTCCAGTTTCTCATTATATTCTAAATAATAAATGTAGAAAATACGACTTGTCATTGTTAACCTCATTATTTTAATGACTAACTAATATCTGGATGTAACTACTGTATATATTATCAATATTGACACTTTTTCATAACTTACCATTTTAAACGTAAGATGGCAACAAATTTTCCACTAAATCAGTAATTATAATCTTGGTTACATGTCACAGGTCATATCCATATTTGCACTCAACCAACTGCACCGTCTCTAGAGCCAGTGCAATGAAACTTGCACGCAGTGCGCACTTGCAGAGTGCGAGCAAGGTCTGGAACACGTGGCACTCGGCTGGTGTGCACTGCGTGCAGTCAAGTGCAGTCATTGGAATACACCATAAAAGAAGTCTTGAATGTATAAAAAAGACTGTACCTTTCCGATGTTTATTAATTTTAGTTTTTCAGAGAATTTCTAAGCCCGTAGGGCACCCTTAATCCTGTACCAGCCAAACTATTGATATTATTGTTTATGAATGAGAAATGCTTATTTTTGTCTGAAAACATGTTGATAAAGAACCACAGTGAAATTAGCTCTATCCTCTGCTCTATTTGTCTCCCGTATGACGTAAGAGGTGGAGCGCCTGAAACTAAAACAGACTATGTACAGGCGTCTGAAATTGTCTCAATTTGTATGTTACTGATGTCTATTTTTGCTGTTTTTAAGAGGTTTTCAAACACCTGCAGAACTTAAAAATATACAGTCAATGTGAAAGTGGAGTGACACAATACAGATGTTCGCTTTGCTGTACGATATTAGTGACTTAACCAATGTTTTTAATACTATTATTCAGAGCGCTTAGATTTTTTAAAATTAAGTAAAATGGCCTACTTTCTGTGTAATGTTTAACTTCTGTCAATAGTTTTAAGAAAGTTATAAATATCAGCTAATATTTTCTCAGAAAAATCTATAGTCCACATGATCCAAACACAAATATCCAAAATGCGTATTTTCCATCGTGTTTTTTGACAAAATGTATGGATTCAGAGATTACCAATACAATTTGGCCAATGAGAGACTGCCAAGTTTAGATGTATGTTTATGTAGGCTATGTGTACAATTTTTTTTTTCAAATTAGGTAGTGTAAGTAAATTATGTGAGACAACTGTATTTAAAATATTATGCCTTAAGTTTTTTAAAGTAATAATTGTAATGTTGTAAATTGTTTTTTATATTTTAATTAATACTTGCATTTTATTTTACAGATAAATGATGCAAGAGGAGTGATATTATTTCACTGTTTTGGATTATATTCTTGATTAACATTAATAAATTTGTGTATTTGACCCTTCTAGTGCTTCTGATCTGTTTATGGTAAGTTCCTACATCAGTTTTTTAAAACCTTTACATGTGGTTGACAATACGTATTTGCTTGGTTAAGGCCACAATCTTTAATTTAGCACCGAGTGAGGTAGAAGAGTTCCGTGCGTGCCTCCGCCGGGTGCACATCGTGTCGGTGCGCGGAGGTTTGGTCGCTCGGGCGTGAAACGCGGAGGTTTCCGTACACGAGTGGCTACGGATATTTTGTTTGAGTCTCATAATCTTGTATAACTGTACAATGTCGAACATCCGTGTGAATACATTGCGCATTGTGTTTGCAAAACGGCCCTCTGCCTTAGAAATCCATGAATGGATCGACTCCGTCCTGAACGTCACCGAAGAGCAACAGGACGCCATACAACTGGATGGTCACCAGAACTGTGTATTTCTGAAATTCGTCTCGTCCGGTCCGTGCGAAGAGATATTACGGCGCACAAATGGTGAGTCAACTTTTGTCTCTGCAGACCAGGAAATTATACACGTCAGCATTGAAAAAGCAGTTGATAACATAAAACTGGTTAGGATATTAAATTTGCCTATAGAGTTG
>PNEQ01011253.1:329270-375959 GCA_003012365.1 Medauroidea extradentata | reverse complement strand
TTCGCGAAAAGATTTTTGCAGCACTTAGTTTCAGAGCCTTACGTGCGCACCTGCATCTCTGCTTTGTGGTCAGTGATTGGCTGCCGTAACACCCAGCGCCTGGAGGTTAAACCCGCAAATCACAGACGCGATGTGTCGCAGTTATCCGTGTACTGATTGGCACAGTTTAATGAGTAACGACTTTGCACAAAAACACTCTATCAATAGCCATGAAGTAGAGGTGCAAGTGTGCACGTAAGACACTGAAACAAAGTGGGGCAAAAATCTTTTCGCGAAAATTACCGGGCCCTAGCAATGGCGTACGTCCACAATAAACCAATAAATTCTAAATGTAAACTCCCATTGCAACAAACATTTAAAAATCTCACTCAATAACATTGTTTAGGCGGTGTACACCTAGCTGCAACTTTTACAACTTCCACACCCAAACTGCAACTTCGCGTTTTTCTTGCCGTAAGTGGTGACTTTTGGTTGTTACAATCGAAGCGTTCAGGCGGCGGGTGTAACTACAGCTTCCGCACCGGGATGCTAAAACTTCTACACCACCTCTGTGAAGTGGAGAAGTTCGGTATAGAAGTTGTTAAACAAATCTTGGCGCTATTTTTAATGTGTTCTAAGTACTTAAGTTTTATATGATGTTGGCCATTACAGTTAAGAATCAGAATGAAGAACTTCTGACAAATATTCAAAATTTTGTTTAGTTTCATCAGAGAGGTATGTAAAATAAAGTTATGTGTATTACGATTTTTAGTCATGTTTTGTAGGTTACATATGACACTACTTTGATTATAAAGATAATTATTAAATAAACTCGTAAAACTAATGCAATGAATTTAAGAGTATACATTAAGTTTCCAGTATGTTGTCTGTTTTGTAACATATGAAATGCACAACTGCATTAATGTTATATGACCAAAATTTAATTTTATTCAAAATCATAATTCACGCAAAATTTTTTGCAGATTTGGTGAAATATGTGATAGAACTGGTGGTTCATCATCAGATTTATCACCTGCATCCACCTTTGCCTGCATTAAAATATCTCACATCATTTACGTTTACCGCCATGACACTAACACACAAAATAGACAAAGTAATTCACCCTCAGCTACATCGAGGCGTTCAGGCGAATATTCTGCACTTCTTACAACTTTGGTCTCTGGCCATCTACACCCGACAACACCTCTGGGTGTAGAAGATGTAAAAGGTACAACACGCCTTAAGGGAGAGAGCTAGATAGTATGTTTTATTTATAGATTTTCTGCAATTACTTCTGTTTAACACTTTTGGGAAATGTGACAATGTTGAGTAATAGAAGATATTTGTGATGCATTTTGGAGATCATAATAGTGCTATGTTCATCTTATATTGGACTTGTAATCATTCTTGAAAGTTAACCTATATTTCCCCTGCAATGAATCTGCATGACAAATTAATAAAAAAATTGCGTTAATATTTATTTCAAGCAGTTTATCAAGATTATATCCTATACCCTGTCAAAGAGAAAATTTTGATAATACAACATGAATAAATGTTATTGCTCGTTAAGAATAATACAAGAAAATTATCTAACACTTCCTCTTAAGAAAGCTGAAAACTGACGTCTGAGGTAATAATAAATATTATTTCTTTTAATTAATATTCTAGAAAACAAAGTGTTCAAAAGTGCTCACTTAATTGCGAACCACCTTTAGTTAGAAATGATGGTTAGAGATGGTGAAATTTCGCGAATTCAATGACCTTCATGTAAGAATCAAATATCCTATGCATACTCAAGTCCTGTCTATTCGTTCATTGTCTGCTGTTCCACTGAGTAGCAGCTAGTTGACAAATGGTTGGGACTTTAGTGTGCATAGGATATTTGATTCTAACATGCAGGTCATTGAATTCGCGAAATTGCACTGTCTCTAATAATAAGAGACACTGGAAAATCGCGGGAATAGTTGACTGTTTTTGCTAGGCTCCAACGTGATGTATATAACACAGAATGTTTTGTATCAACATTGGCTATCGTTTATTAGTACCATTTTTTCTCTCAACAACAGGCCCAGTTAGAACTGCACAGCTTGGACACACAGCGTGTGTGATTTGTCCCAAAACTGTTCAAACGTGTCACGGTTAATATAATACAGTTTATTGCAGACTATCTTAAACATTTTCGCGATTTTCTAGTGTCTCCACTAATAATGGTTAGAGGCACAAGTATTTCGCGTACTGATTGTAGGTCGGGTTGAACGCCAGTAACCTGTATATCACTGTAACTTTCGTGATTACACTGTAAAAAACTTCCTGAAATGATTAGGAAAGTAATTAATCTATACGCAGTATGGGACAGTTACCATACTTCCGCCTTGTAAATATGCAAACTGTTACACTTGTTACAATACAAGTCTGGTATCTGTAGTATACAGTTGACTGTTTTATAAAAAAAATTAGGAATACTACCATGGGTGTCTAGCGCTCCTATACGAACGTGTGGCAAATTTACAAACAATTTTTAGAGTGCGCACTGTAAAAAAACTTCCTAAAATGTTTAGGAAGTTATTATCCCAGACACAGTATGGGACAGTTACCATACTTCCGTCTTGTAAATACGCAAACTTTTACTACTGTTACAATACAAGTCTGGTAATTTTAGTATGCATTTGACTGTTTTATAATTAGGTTTAGGAGTGCTACCACGGATGTCTGGGAAACTATTCTACCATGCCTACTTTCTTAGCGCACCTATACGCACGTCTGGTACATTTACAAACTATTTGCAGACCAATAACAAGCATCAAATATTACAATAGCGGAATTCTTATTGCTCAATCAAATGGGGCAAAAGCGACAGCCAGTAATTTTTCGATAAGCTTATCGTACGTTGAAACCCAGCAAACATTCAAGTTTTCCCGCGATAAACTATTATTAGAGGCACGAGTATTTCGCGTATTCATCTGGTAGCAGTCTAGACTTCTCAGTCCTATACACACACTGGCCAGAGTCGAATATAGCCATTGGCTCCTAACCGTACAAGTGGGTAGCCCCACGAATTATTTTATTATTTACTACTGGCTTGCAACCTCCAAAGATGTGTCAAAACAGCTGCCGTCTATAGCTACGCTGTGTCAGACGCACATCACCCAATCACATGTGTTGAAATAAACTATAGCGTTTTCAAGAGTATGTTGGCACAAAACATTTTCGCGACATGCCACCATTTCTAGGTATAGTTAGAGATGGTGAAATTTCACGAATTCAATTACCTGCATGTTAGAATAAAATATCCTATGCATACTCAAGTCCCGACCATTTGTCCACTAGCTGCTAATCAGTTGAACAGCAGATAATGAACGAATAGACAGGGTTTGAGTATGCATAGGGATATTTGATTATAACATGCAGGTAATTGAATTTGCGAAATTTCACCATCTCTAGTTATAGTGTTGGCCTAACAAGCTTGAGAGGGATAGAAATGATGGCGTATACTGTAAAAAAAACTTCCTTGAATGTTTAGGAAGTTATTATCCCAGACGCAGTATGGTACAGTTACCATACTTCGTCTTGTAAATATGCAAACTTTTACAAATGTTACAATACAAGTCCGGTATCTTCAGTATACATTTGACTGTTTTATAATTAGGTTTAGGAGTGTTACCATGGATGTCTGGGAAACAATTCTACCATACCTACTTTCTTAGCGCTCCTATACGCACGTCTGGTAAATTTACAAACAATGTTATGCTTACCCCCCAACCACGTAGTTCTGTAGCGACGCGTCATGATCGTACGCGGCGTCAAATAGGAGCCCTTAGAGGGAGTACCCTCGGTTAACCGACGGATTTATGGGTCGCGCGGGACCCATGCTCGAAGCCAGGCCGGCAAACTGCACCCTGACTAATTACTGTCGGATGAGAGCCCTTCAGGAGAAGAATGACGCAAGTCCACGTGGTGCCTCTTGCCCCGTCGCAAAGTAGCATATCATCCTCCCACTAGGGTTGTCGACCTAGAAAAGTGGCACGTTGATGGAGACATTTGATTTATGCGAAAATATCGCATGACTAGAGATGGTAATTTATCGCGGGACAATTTGACTGTTTGCTAGGTTTCAAAGTACGTTCAGCATGTAGGAAGCTTTGTTTATGTTACTCGCTGTCGTCTGTACATGAAACTGTTGTCTCATTTGAGAGAGTCAATAAGAATTCTATTGTATAACATTTGACACCTGCTACTGGTCAGTAGACAACCATACCGTGTCGGATATTTTTCGTACAACCGTGTATGCTCATAGCCGTCTCTAGTAGAAGGCCGCGGCCTTAGAACTGGCAACACTGTCAGGAAGGGTCATTTTAACACTTCTTTTAGTTCTCCAAAGACAATGACTCTACCTGATTCGTTATTGTGCCATACGTACCGGCGAATCAGGGGAAGCCCTTGCCGTTAGCGAGAAAAAGAGGTGTTATAATGTCCCTTCCTGACAGGGTTGCCAGTTCTAAGGCCGCGGCCTTCTACTAAAGACGGCTATGATATGCTGAAAGAAACAGCAACGTTTTCAAGGGTACGTTGGCTGAAGAAATTTTCGTGACGAATAACCAACTAATTGTTAGTGTACCCTGATTTTTGCAAAAAATATTTATGCAAAAAACTTGTTTTGTTGTGTTACGTGCACCCCTGCAGTTTTCCTTCATCGTTATCCGCAGCTTGCCTTTGTGGAAAAAAACTGTTCTCATTTGACTGTACCTACCAGAGCAAAGTTATTGCGATACCACAGGTCTGTGATTTGCAGTAAGACGTTAACACACGTATCAGTTTAATAACAGCAAATTCCTGACCAGGTAGCAGAGGTGCAGATGTGCGCATGAGGCACTGAAACGAACTGCTGCAGAAATATTTCCACCAAAAACAGGGGTCCCTGTTTCAAAACAACGTAGCTCGGGTCGACTGCAGCGACTAAACGATCACAGCGTCTTGAGGTGTCCTAAGCAAGTTCTCTGATCAGTGGCGGCTCGCGGGTTGCTGCCAGGGAGTTCACAAGTTGCAGAGAACTGTACACTCGTGTAAACACGCCGCCGTATACCAATGACTAGGGACGGGAATTTTCGGTGAAAATATTTTTGCCCCACTTTGTTATAGTGCCTTACGTAGACACTTGCAGCTCAACTTCATGGCTATTGCCAGAGTGTTTTTGTGCAGAGTCGATATTCAATTGACTGTGCCAATCAGTACATGGGTAAGTGCCACACCTCAAATCTGTGATTTGCGGATGTAACCTCAAGACGCTGGGTGTTACGGCATCCAATCACTGACCACAAAGCAGAGACGCAGGTGCGCATACGTAAGGCACTGAAACAAAATTATGCAAAAATCTTTTCGCGAAATTTCCTATCTCTACAAATGACCATGAAATATGTACTGGCTACTTATTGTTGAAATTAGAATTATTATAGTGCAAGTGATAGTATTGGCAGTTTTTCTGTAAATTGTTATGTAACTGTCAAAATTTTTTTTTGCGCAATTCTTTAATTTTTTTACTAATTCTTTTTTAAATGTACTTCTTGTATTAATGTGTATTTATGTATCAGGTTAAACTCTTCAAGTTGTAGACCGGCCTAGAGCTGAATCTTG
Source organism: Medauroidea extradentata (assembly GCA_003012365.1). NCBI lineage: Eukaryota > Metazoa > Arthropoda > Insecta > Phasmatodea > Phasmatidae > Medauroidea > Medauroidea extradentata. The sequence continues at coordinate 370,352 of PNEQ01011253.1, read as the reverse complement.
TAGTGTATTAATAAATAAAATAAATAAATAAATTGTGTTGTGAGCAGTCAGTAATAAGCGGCACCTACATACCAGCGTGTCAGTGGATGTAGTGTCAACTAGTGCACAACACTGTACAGTTCTCTGCAACTTATGCCCTGCCTGGCAACAACCTACGAACCGCTGCTGTCTTTGATAGACCAAGCCAAAAAAAGAAACGTCACCTCACAATGACACGCGACCAATAACCAAAAGGAGAGATGCAATTGGTTGGTTAAGAATGTTAGTTTGCGCTGAAAACGCGTCTGGCAGCAATGAACATCTGTAGAGTGAGAAACACGCATATAAAAATTGGCACGTAAAAATGTCTGGATAGGTATTAGCTGCTAGAATAATTCTGTGTAATGCATCAAGGATAAAGGTAGGCTACATGTTCGCAATGAAAACTGTGTTCCTAGTTACTATGCATTAGTTTTTTTTTTTTTTGTATTCAAATACATTATCATTAGAGACAATGGAAATTTGTGAACATGTTTGATGAAAGCGTTTTTTTTCCTAACCAGTGTATGATCCTTCGCTTCGCATTATTAAACGATAGTAATGTGGTACGAGTGAGCTGTTTTACAGACGAATCACAAACGTTCAGTAGCAGAGCTCCAGAGTTACCATTGGTCCAGTCAAATGAGGTCCATCAATAAACGAGCATAACATTGAAGCTTACTAAGCAGTCTAATTTTCCAATAAAAAACACGCATCCCTAAATATTAGCGGTTACGCATTGCATATGGCAACATATTGAAAAAAATAATAATACTCGCGAGCCTATGATTAACTGTCAGAATTAAACCGCGATGGCATAGTAAGGAATAAGAAAACGGCAGGGCCACGAGAAAACCCCGTTCCCCCCAGGCGGTTCATTTTAAACAGAATATTTCCTGACACTTATAATAACTATTACACACACATATATATATATATATATATATATATATATATATATATATATATATATATATATATATGAAAAACAGCCGAAGTTTTACAGTTTTGAGAGCTGTGAATGGACGACTTGAAATTAGGCGGAGCTCCAGTCTAATGTGGGATACAATTCACCTCAATGGATGCCGTAACCGAACATAACCTTCACACGGGCGTTTGGCTTCACGTGTCCCGGATGAGATGTGTGTAAAGAAAATTGATTATTTGTTTGTAGTTTGCCGCTTTTTCAGGTAAACATGCATCTGATGCATTTGTGTATATTAACCATGAAATGAAACTAATATTTTTTTATACTTACGTGCAAGTCTATAAGCGCACAAAATTTTTGGTTTCTGCCATTACCAACTAACAAACAAGTATGTTCGTAAAGAAGCTTTGTTTCCCACAGTACCCTCCCCCTACGGTATGCCGTCAGAGGGCATGTACCTCAAGTCGCCCATTGTTGAAATGTTTACATCTTCTTTTTAGTTACACGGAAGTGTTCATGTTTAAAATAGTAAACGTTGAGGCAAAAATGGATCACAGAAAATTTAAACAGTGCTGAGTTTATTCTGAACAGCCTCTAAAAAGAATTACGCAATCGAGAATACGTTATTTGACGTCATGGACCGGCATCGAACAGGTCACCCTCAGAGGACGGGGAATGCTCTTGGCGGGAACCCCCGTTCGTGACGGAAATAATCCGTGCAGCACGCCACTTCCGGCGCGACAATAAACATGGCGCTCGTTGCCAGGAGGCGTACATTATCTACACCTTCTACCGGGTCACTTCGCGTCCAGCGCGCGTGTGACAAGAGGGGCTCGACGCACGTACTCCCTGGGTGGAGGGTGGGGAAGGGGGGAATAATGAGTGCTGCACTCGCTGCTTCGTTGTTTACGCCGTCGATGTGGACACGGGAGAATACCAGGCATGGGTATCTTATCTGGATACAGATGTATCGCGCGAGGGCCAATTACGAGAACATCGTGTTACTGCCCCTCCTACCAACATCCCTCCCTCCGTTCCCTTCTGCCACGCCCCCTTACACCGACACGTCTATGCACCTAGTGCGGCGCCTATCAATCGCTCGATTACTAACCAGACTTCACTCTTTACCGCGCCGTTGTCTCTCTCTCTCTCTCTTTGCCAATGTTTGCCTGAGGTGGCTTGTTCGGGCAGCGAAATGTACTTACGAAAATTGACGAGGGTAGGGTACGTCAGTCAAAATTTCAAGTTTTTGTTGTTTGGAATTTTACCCTTGGTAAGTTAACCCGTGTTCGAAATTTCAACTAACGGACTCTCGGTCAACTACTAAAACTATTTTTATATTTGAATATAAATACAATGCGTGTAAAGAATGCACTGCGGATGAAGCAGTTAGCAAAATATTTATTATATAGACAATATGTAGTATGTAGTTTTTTTATATAAATTTCCGTCATTTTAAAACCTTGACCAGCATTGCAGTGCTTATCAAATCCTTGTAATCGACAAAACCTGGGCACTTGACTGAGATAACCTACCCTACTCCAGCGAGTGAATTTTCGTAAGCGCCTGAAGTCGGGAAACATTTCCTCTTACGGCGTTGAAACAGTAACTCGGGTAGAGTTTTCTGTCGTACAATAAGTCACTAGACATAACCTGGTTTGCTTGCAGGCTTCTAGACATAACCTGGTGATCGAGAAAACCTATCGACGTGACAGACCAAATCTACATTCTAAATCAGAATTATTGGACATTCACAGATTTCGGATGAAGCAATTTAAACTAATTTAATCTGAGAAAAATCACTGGAAAATCATCGAATATTTAATTATTTACTTTTGGAATATTGGCACTATCGGTACATCGTAATGAGTGAACGTTCACATATTTAGCCAGCTCTTTTTTTTTTCCCCACAAATTCAATTGGCTGAAACTGCTCCATCCGAAATCTGTGAAAATCACTGGAATATCTATAAATACTCACTAATTCTAATTGTGAGTGTGTAACTAACGGCTCCAGGTTACTTGATATAACCGCCTTTTGTCAGCTGAGGTGCAGGATTTTATTTTTAATTTATGGAGGGACTACATAACAAAGGTATTTCATTACCTTTTCCTAGTTGAAGATTATGGATTCCTCAAAGTCTAAAGTGACTTCCACGGCCAAAATAATAAATCGTAAACAACAGCAGCACTTCGGTTTGAATGTAAGTGTACATAAGGTTATATAATTTTGGCTAATTATCGACTTAATGAAATTTTCTGAAAGTCAATAATCAACCAAAAATTTTAAAAACTTACGTTTTGAAAAAGTTAGGCTATATAGTACAATAGATACATTTCCAACATTTCTAAGTAACGGTTTTGCTATATCTGCTCTCTTTCAAGATTTAAAAAAATATACCTTACTAAAGTAACATAAATAAGGACCCTAGGCCTTAAGGCTATTCACGTGAAAAATGTCATAAGTTAATATTTGTTTCACATAGCGTTTGTTGTATAAACGTTACTTATGACCACGGTCGTAGAAGAACAGGTCTGGACACTCGCCTGGAAACTTGACCCCCTTGTTGGTTGGCTGCAGTTCGCCAAGTTACCGAGAATGCTATACATTTTTGGCGCTGTAATCCGGGCGGTCGAGCTCAAACTCCGCCCACTTCCCTCCCACTAAAATAAACAATTTATCAAAGCGTATTTTTTATCAATTTATGAAATACTTCCTTCGCTCACAATTTTAAATCACGGCTCCAGAAGTCTTTATTTACCTTATAATGTTAACAATGGAAACAAGTGGGCGGAGTTTGGTCCGACCGCCCGGATTAAACTCCCAAGAAGTACAACATTCTCGATAACTTGGCGAACTACAGCCAAACAAGAAGGGGGTTAATCAAAATACATTGGTAGATAGGCGAGTGTCCAGACCTGTTCTTCTACGACTGCGCTTGTGACTAAGTTTTCCAGTTGTAACATTTTTTTTTAGCTGTCATAGTCTCTTCCCATGGCAGCATGTAGAAGTCAAAATTTGCAAGTTACGGGAACATAGGTTTAACAAAAACCAAGTGACTGACTCGAATGAAATAATTTACACTGAAATTAGATATTATGGGTCATATGCTGAAAGATTTAAAACACACAATGAAATTCCTTCGTACTTTAAAAAAATCTGGAAACTATGACAATTTACGTCATTTTTGGCAATTTTTAAATAAGACGATAAGGACTTTGTTGTGTATTTTTTAAAATTTTAGCATATAGCCCATAATATCTAATGCCAGTGTAAATTATTTCATTCGAGTAACACATTTTGTTTTTGTTATTACTATGTTCTTGTAACTTGCGAATTCTGACTTTGGCATGTCGCTATGGGAAAACTACGAGAGCTAAAAAAATTTTACAAGTGGAAAATGAAGTCACAAGTAACGTTTATAAAACGAAAACTATGTCGTGAAAATATACTACAGTATTATTAATTTTTGCCAAGTGAACAACCTTAAGCTGTGCCCCCACGATTCACCCAATCAACACCCCTTCTTCCACCACACCAGTGACCTGGATAAAGACAGGTAGTACGCAGCTATAGGTAATGACTTACCAGGCCGTCGTTTTGTCCAGCCGAGTATAATGCAGCTGTAAAGTGGACATCGACGACCGTGCGTGCGTATGCAAGGCGCGCACGATGGCGGACGGCACGCAATAATCGGTTTACACGTACGGCACGCACTGCGGGGCGCGTGGACTAAACAGCCAGCCATTACCGTCGCCGAATGAAGAGGAGGGGTGGGGGGAAACTACATATATACCACCCGTGCGTATCGTGTGAACGCACACGGACACACTCGCAGTAATTCCGGTATATCTCCCGTTCGATTGCTAGATGCGTTATCGTGGGTAAAAGGCTATTCCTTCCCGCCGACGTACGCGGGGCGATAACGATATCGTGATTGGCGGAGGCTATTTGTCCGGCCGGTGACGGCGGGGGGTGGGGGCGAGGTTGTTTCGACGTTGATGGCAGTACATATGTCGGACGATGCTGCGACTAGTTATTATCCACCTCGTTACATTTTTTTCCCCCGTGTGTAATTATTCGTGTTCCTCCTTCCCTCCCCCGTGCGGAGCCCGGACGCCGCGGGCCGTCTCTTCGATCACCGACCGACGATATAGAGCTGGAGGCGACACGCGGAGATGCGAAATGCGGGCCGAGTTCCCACGCGAACACGTGACTGGCTGTGGCTCTTGGGACCGGCGTCGTCTGGACTTCCCCAAAGACGTCATAAAACAACTAGACTCTTACGCTGCTCCTTTGGTACATGACCAAATCACTAGAGCCACGATTTTATGGCGAAAAGGTTTTTGCAACATTTGGTTTCAATGCGTCATGTGCACACCTGCAGCTCTGGTATATCGTCTATGATTGGATTATTTTACTCTCACTGGCTTTGTCAAATTATGGACGTACAGACTCACAATAATCTTATTCTGATTGGTGCAGTCAAATGAGAAACGTGTCTGAACATAGACACGCTGCCAATAACCTTGAAACAGAACTGCCGATGTGCACGTGAGTCACTGAAACAAAGTGTGGCAAAAATATTTTCGCGACAAAATCGTGGCCCTACAAATCACCGACTAAATATTAATAGAGGTGTGAAATAACATGTCGGTTTTTTTTATGCGGGCGAACTTCGACGCTTATTGGCTACTCATGGCTGTTTATGCCAGCTCCGTGTATGTTTGGCTCCTGCATGTTAGGGCAGGTTTCCTATTGGCCTGGTTGCCGGCTACTAGGGTAGCCACCTTACCCTGATTGGCAGTAGGGGTTTTCCGCATGTTGCTGGCCAGGGAAGCCATTTTGCTGGCGTATGTGACTGAGTTCGCCGTCCTACCTGCTATTTCACTTCTGTATTCCTAAATATTATGTGACAAAATTGAACGTTTCCATATTGCAGGCGAAGGTAGGTAATTGTGTACTTAAAAAAAAGGGGGGGGGGATTTTTTAACAAACAACTTTGGTACAGGACATCGTATGTTATTGGCTGCAATATGGCGACTTTCAATTTGGTCACAAATAGAGATAGACATGAACATATTTCTTGCACCCGTTGAGTTTGTTTTCTAGGGCTGGAAGTAAGGTTGCCCACTTTAGTAGATTTGGAGTGTCTCATTCCATAGTGAACCAATCACATTTTCTTACCTGTCCGGAAATTAATGTTTTAATTCAGACGTGATCCTCGAACGTCAGATTTGGTATGCATAGCGTATTCTTTATTACACTAATTAATCGTGTTTATTTAGCAATATACAGCTGATTAGAATTAAATAAAACAGTTCCCATGATTCAGGAAGAAGAAATGTACTTGGGTCACTAACATCAGGCTTTCCATTTGTTATAAGTAGAGGTACGAATATTTCGCGTATTAATCTGGCAACAGCCTAGACTTCTCAGACCTATACGCACACTGGCCGAAGTCAAATATACATTGGCTTCTAACCGTAACACGTGTTACCACCACGACTTGTTTCCTTATTTATCACTGGCTGCAGTCGTCAAAGATGTGTTAAAACAGGTGTCGTCTAATCACGGAAGGAGTAGCGAAGTATACATAATTGGCATTCAACCTGACCTGGAATCAATACGCGAAGTAATCGTGCATCTAGTTATAAGGGATACTTCCAGCAACTCTTCACACATTTGACATCTAGTAATGATAAAAAAAACTAGACCTATTATTGATAGAAAAAAGTGAATTTTAATCCCACCCGACTATGGGAAACTCTGTCTGGTAAATCGGAAATTATTTGAATGAAGAAACTGTTTTTTTTTTTTTTTTTTGCTTTAAATTTCGCTATTCAGAATTTGATCCTTGCGGACTTGTTCGTACCTGTCCCCGTCTACACTGAAACAAACTGAGGCAGTATTATTTTCGCGAAAAACAGTGGTCACTACACGTTGAGCATTGAAACAAACTGTGGCTAAAAAAATATGTTCGTGGTTAACTAACACGTGTTAGGCATTACTGCCGCCGGCGTATGACAGAACCGCCCTCCTTAACCAGGTACCAAAGGCTTACCAGGAGACACCTTACAGATCTTTATGCTGGGAAGATCGTTAATCCTCCCAACCAGTCACAGACGGCCAGGAAGTACCATAGACGTTCAGCCAATCAAGAAGCTGACAGCGTAGTTGAATACCACTGACAGAAGCTGACGCCCCTTCCAATCGCGGGGGTAGGTAGTGGAAACCCACTCACAGATCCCCGGAGTACCTGCGAAACACCATGCATCTGAGTTTTCGCCCGAGTAGGCGCCCACCTTCCAGGCAGTGGCGTAGCCAGGATTTGAGTAAGAGGGGGTTTAACCTGAAAATAATAGGTATAAGAAACACCTACCACCCTTTCAAAGCGGGGGGTCCGGAGGTTCTCCCCCGGGAAAATTTGAATTTCAAGGTGAAAATAGTGCTATTTTATCAGTTTTTCCTAACGAAGCATTGACTATTATATTGGTCCAAATACTGTCAATATTTAATATGATTTTTTTTTCTCTCTTTTTTTTTTTTTGTGGCTAAAGAACCCCCAAAACCTCCCTCTCCTTGGCTACGCCACTGCTCCCAGGGCTCCAGTGCCCCTTCTCCAGATCAACATTACTCGAGATCCGCAACGCAGGATACTATTGCGTGCATCCAGTGGCGGTTCGTGGGTTGTTGCTACGTGGGGCTGCAGATAGTCGGAACTGTACACTCTTGACGAACGCACCGTAGATCAACGACCATGAAATATTTGCCGGCTACTAGATATTATGTGACCACTCAGTAGTAAGGGGCACCTGCACATCAGCGTGTCAGTGGCTGCAGAGTCAACCAGCGCACAACCCTGTACAGCTCTTGGCAACTGCAGCCCTACCTGGCAACAATCCACAAGCCGCCACTGCGTGCCTCAATCAGGACATCCATCAATCTGTTCGTAGGTTGCACAGCAGGCTGGGACGTCCGTACCAGCTCCTGCGACCAACTATTACATATAGTTTTCTTGTCAATAGTCTCGTTCATTCGTTTCTGTAAACTAGTCTCCTCTGTGGTTTGAGCTAAAATTAAGCTTCCTCGCCGTTCATCACAACCAGTTCAGGGCCAATCAAAACGCCGACAGGTATTCACCGTTAAACTTCCTGTTCGGCCGGTGCAGTCGTTGTGGTACAGTTTGCTGCTTAATGACTCGCAGTTTCGTCCCAGTTGCATGTCCGAGCTTCGTCTTGCCTCTCTGAAATTGGTTTTTGCCGCATGAATCTTTCAAATCTCCATTACAGGTAACCCGGTGCATTTTATCGTTGCGCGCCTAATTGCTCCGGTGTTGATATTCCGGTTTGTCGGCCTGTACGCTAAGGAGACCAAAGGTTAAAAACTAATTAGAGTTTCATGAAAATCACACTTTAAATTACACGTATTTGACAACTTGTCAGTGGCAAAGTCTCGATAGTATTTTTATTTAGAAGGGGCCAGTTATACAAGATACTTAGCTGATTACTTTATTAAAACTGTTCGGCTTCTATTTTTAAATTCTGTGGGAAGACACACTGAATAGTAAACATACGTGTTCGACAATCATACGCTAACTATTCCACTATATCTGGACTGCATTTACAAGAAAATATTAAACAAGAAAGAGAGAGAGATAGAGAGAGAGAGAAGGAAACAATGTGAAATTTCGAACATTTCAAAGTACCGTTATACAAAAACGGGGTTTTTAAGGGCGCTGCATACCTCAGGTCGTGGCGTAATAAAAAATAGGGATTTACGCGTTAAATTATATCAGTTGTGCTCAGTCAGTAGAAAAAAATTATGAGATGTTGTATTCGAGTAATTTTTATGGTAAAAATAATTAATTATTGTTCATAGATTTCAAAATATTTAAAAATCGCCCAAGAGGTCCTGTTGAAATGTGGGCCTCACAGAGATGAGTATAAACGTTACGGAATATAATTTCAAATGTATATTCCTATCTTTGCTAGCGCCAGAGTTTCAAGCTGGTTAGTACCCTTAAGACCAAAGTCAAGGATAACTTTAGTCTCAATATTTGGGGATGCAAAACCATTCTGAAAATACGTTTGGGGGCTGCAAAACACAGCTCAGTTGTCGACGTCTTCAGCTGTCACAGGCAGATTAAAGTTTATTTGACAACCGCTCAATATGCACGAGTATTCTCTGCTTAGGAACAGCAGACAGAAAACGTTATGCGGAGATATAACCAATTCAGTCTTCACACTAATCGTTCAAGCAAATTTTTACTTGCTGAAATGAGTATTTCTGCGGTTCTTTATAGACATGTAAATCTTGTTTCACAATTTAAAAAAAGGCATACGCTTATACAATACATCTTTATCTTTAACATTAGACCTCTTTAATAAAATATTTGGGTTACCACTTAAGAGGAGTCCTCGATTGGCGCATGGACGGCGTTGCAGCGAGTCGCGCGTTTTTTTTTAACGCGAAACCGCTTAACTTTTTCATATTATGTTTACCCACGAAAAGAACACACATGTGAAACTATGTTTCTACGTTTTCAAAAAATACAGCACGCTTGTTAGAAACATGATTTTCGGGCCTCTCAAAATTGCTAAAAACTGGGTTTTTAAACTGCTGTAACTCCGAAAATGTTACCTGAATTCGTAAAGTGCAAAACGCGAGGCATGCGTTGGTCTTCAATTTATACTATCCAAAAATAAAATATTAGGGTCACCGCTTATAGTCCGCAGGGGAAAGGCTACAACGGAAATCTAGTACGGCAGTTTGGCGCGCTGCGAATAGAGGTGATATGCTTCCCGTCTAGCATGGTACTCTGGCTCTTACCACTCCGCTGTTCCCACGCGTCGAAGGTGGAAATTTGACACCGTCGAAGGACTCCACTTAATATCTTACAAAGGCGATCTATCGGCGAGAAGAATGCACGCCAGTTCCAGTAACTTGCATCTATAGCCCTCCAGGACTTCTCAGTTGAATGTACAGTACCTTCGGGCCACTTGCTTCAATTTTATAACTACCAAAAAGACTCGGGGGCCAAAAAAATGCAGTCAAGAACTATAGGCATTATACGGAATCATTTAATTGAACTTAATGTTAGTCTAACATAAATCATTGTCATACGTAGAAATTACATTGACCTAACTATAACTATTAAGAAATAGCCTTTAAATTATTATAACAAAACATTTTCACTGATTTCTGACATTTTGATGGCGGGCCAGTAGAAATCTCTCTGCGGGCCGCATCTGGCCCACGGGCCGTCTATTGAGAAGGCCTGGTGAAGTATGATTATCGTTCATTGTCACCCTTATACGCTCTGCACTTCTAGATCCTCTGAGATGAGTCGAAGAATTGGTTGCGAAAGTGTCCGGGAGCAGGCCCGGTGAGTCTGTTAGGGGTGTGGGTAATGCCCCGACTCAAACCAAGAGGAGACTGAGCAGGGGGTCTCTGCCGGGGAACAGCAATGTGGCTATGATCTTCAGATGGGTGGCCTGAAGCTCTCATAGCAGCACCTGTTACCCCTTTGGTAGCTGTCCTGAGGCGCAGTTTAGCGTTCTGTCAAGGAGTTTGACAGTTCCAACTAACTGTTAGCTAGAGGGCAATACGGTGGTCGGGCGGATCCTGACTCCCGGCCTGTTGGGAGGCCGAAGCGGGAAAGTCTCACGAGAAGTCCGCTGCGTGTAAATACAAACCCCTCGAAAGTAGATATTGCTTGTGTATATATAATCACTTCTAGAGCTCGAACACGCCCTTATCACCGCATTGTCAAGTGACCGACAACTTGGTGGGTGACGTGTGAAGTCTTGCAACACGGAGCATATTGGGAACATGCACAGAAAACTAAAATCATTATACATCGGTTTCTACACAGTCTATTACACTTCCTAGGGGAAGATAATGGGGAGAGGTGAAGGAAGGCGAAGGCGATAATTGAAAATAGCGTTAGGACAGATGTGTCTGGCCGTGATTCAAGGTGCAAAATAAGACTCCATCTCATCCTTTTTCAAGCACCGAAGTTGCTTCTTCCTTTCTTCCTACCCCTTTCCACGTCTAAATTGTTTAATACTCTCTCCACCCATATTTCTGCGGTGGTGGCGTCCAGACCGATAATTTCAGATTTCACGCCCGGCGACAGGCTAGGTCTCGAGAAGGAGGGAAGACGGTGGGGGCGAGCGGTAAATGAAGATGGGACCCGCGAGCCAATGAACAACGCCGTCCCAAAAGCCCTCAGTCCGGCTCGAGAGAGATTATCGCAACCGGTTGTTTGCGGAACGATACCGTCGCTGAACAAGCGAGAAATTCTACGCGCGATTGGCCCCCGACTTCGGCGCGCGCACATTCGGGTTGATACGAAACTCCATGCACTAGAAATTCTGCTGCTGCGCGGTACATTCGGCCCTCAAGACTGGACTTCAAAAGCCTCCGTCTTCAGACAACTCAGAATCAGCTTTTCATCACGCAAGATTTTCATCACCTCACCATTTGTAGGGCCTGCTGTAATGACCTATTCCGTTTATACTCGCGTCAGGTAATCTGTAACCGTGATTTTCATAGTCGTGTTGCATAAAATGGGAAGATAGATGTAACCGGTGGCAGCTGTTGCACCGTTGCAAGACATGCTCGAATTTCCTCAAGGAGGAAACACTTCAAGAGAACGCCTGCAGCGACTTCAGGAAACCACGTGGAAATAAATAATAAAGATGCTTGGATAGTGAATAAACCAGTCTTTTACCGATTCACAATCTCCCTCAGTACAAATCAGTAGAGACATGCAAAATTCGCGTTATCATTTGGTAGCAGACTAAACTTCACTTCCCTATTCATAATAGAGCATAATCTGTGATTCAATTGGCCACTATCTTTTATGTGTTATCATTTACGTGTGTTACGTCTTTACAGAGATTGGCCTCTCTACTGTGTAAGTATTCTCCGCGGCAAGTCACGATAATATCGGCCAGCGGGAGACGTTGAACAAGCCTATAATCACTTGGAGTCTAGTCAGCTGGCAGAAAATAACGCGAATTTTGCATGTCTCTACAAATCAGTGAATAATAAATCTTGAATCAGAGTTGACTTGAATGAGTTAATTCATAAAAAGACATCCACGCCTAGACTCGACGTGTAGAATAAGGAAAAATCCTTCGTTCAATCACATGCATGCTAGAATTCACTGTTCTGTGTACACTCAAGCCCCGACCATCACTCTACAAATAGTTTGTATATTTACATGTCGGAAGTACGGTATCTGTCCCATACTTAGAGACACTGGAAAATCGCGAAAATATTTAACATAGTCTCCAATAAACTGTAGTATCTCAATCGTGACCCGTGCGAACAATTTTCTGGCAAACCACATACGTTCTGCGTTATAACTGTTCAGTTCTAATTGGACACCGTACTTCATATGAACGATAGCCAATATAAGTGCAAAACCTTCAGTGTTATACATAGTAGCCTATGTTGGAGCCTAGCAAGCAATCAACTGTTCCCGCGATTTACAAGTGTCTCTACCCATACTGCGTTTAGGTTAATTACTTCCTATACATTTTCGGAAGTATTTTTACAGTGACAACGAACGAATAGACGAGGCTTGCGTGTGCATATGATAGTGGATTCTAAAATTTAGTTCATTAAATTCGCTGATTTTTCCCTCTCCTTTCTCTTCAAATAGGCAAAACGTTTATGAGTTGATTCGGTTGAGATTAATTACGTACATTTAAATTACGGCAGGAAATCCCATAAAATTAGGGTATTATTTTCATTATGATTCAGCGTCGTATCGTGGTCGCGTGCCAGCGCATACGGTTCTAAGCAGTGACTATACACAACACTGAGTTGTCTGTGGAGCCATTAGACTGGTAGAAGTACGTATATGCTCTAGTCTGTAGCATACAAGAGACAAGGAACGTATCGTCCAGTTAAAATACCTAGGTCTATACACATGTTTATTGGTAGAGACCTCAAAATTTCGCGTCTATCTTAAGGCGTAAGCTAGAGTTCCAGCAACTATAGGTAGAGGTACGTCAATTTCGCAAATACATTCCAGGTCAGGTTGAACGTCAAAAATATATACTTTATAATCACGAGTGTGATTAGCTGGCGGCTGTCACGAAACTCATTCGACTACTGCAAGCCAGTAGTAAATAAGGAAATTATTCTTAAAGCTCTTGCTTGTAATGTTGTAAGCCAATGAATAATCGACTGAATGCAGAGCGTGTACAGGACTGAGCAATCCACGCTACTGCCAGATGAATCCGCGAAATTGACGTACCTCTAACTATAGGTCTGTATCACGTTCACAAGTGGCCGTTGACTTACTCGACACTTCCTGGAAGTTGCTGAGCCAGTAATGAAATTGTAATGGAATACAGGCTCATTTCACTGTCAGCGAGCAGATAATAAACAGCTGCTGTCTGCACGATTTCACAAATATTCTTGGAGGTTAGCCCACAGCTCAGTGAACGCGCAAAATATCCCGGCCTGTATTTATTGGTTATGACAGGTAGGCACTTTAAGTCCACGTGATCAAAGTGCATAGTCGGAGTTTATATTTAGGGACCCCTATTTTACGTGAAAATAATTTTGCCCAAGTTTGTTCCAATGTCTTACGTGCACATCTGCAATTCAGCTTCGTCGTTATTGGCAGTGTGTCTTTACGAAGAGCCGTACCTCATTTGACTGAGCCAATTACTATAACGGTCCTGCAACACCACACGTCTGTGATTTTCTGGTAGAATTCCAAGGCTCGCGAAAGTTAAAATATCCAATCACTGACCACGAAGCAGAACTGCAGATGTGCACGTAAGGCACCGAAACAAAGTGGGGCAAAAATTCCTTTCGCGAAAAACAGGGGTCCCTACTTATATTGCATGCCTTGGAACACTACTACCACCATACGCCACTGTTATGATTGGAGCCACGAGTATGAGCCAAAAAAGATTTTTGCTTAATTTGGTTTCAGTCCCTTTAGTACATCTGCAGTTTTGCTTCGCGATCAGAGATTGGACGTTTTAACTATCACTTGTGTCTGGGGTCCACTGCCAAATCACAGACATATGGTGTCAAAATAACTTAATTCTAATTGGCGTAGATAAATGAGAGCCATGTCTCAACAAATACATGCTGCCAATAGAAATGAAGCAGAGCTGCCCATTAACACGCAAGACACTGAAACGAACTAGTGAACTAGTACAAAACACCTTTTCGCGAGAAACTCTAGGCTCCAATCATAATGTATGATCATCCACCGAAATTTTTAAAGTTAGTAGTATGATGTATGGGTGTCGTATGAAAGTAGGTATGATAAAAAATTTCCCCACACATCTCTATCCTTCCTATACATTTTTATGCATCAGTCAAATGTATATTGATGCTATACCATGCTAAGCGGAAGTAGGCTATGTTAGTGTCCGAAATTGTGAATGGGTGAAAAATTGTTCATGAACAACGTAAAAAAACCTTCCTAAATAGTATGGGAAGTTTTTCACCTATACACCGTACGAAACACTTGTCATTGAAAAAAAAAAATGTATATAGGAATGTTACCATTCATGTCTAGAAAACAATGTTCTCTTACCTACTTTCACAATACTTTCTGTACATGGGTACTGTAAATTTAAATATAATTTCCCGGCGAAGTTTCTTACAGCGTATACTCTACAAGGGCAGAAGCTCACACCAATACATACAGCGCACTTATACGAGTAATGCATATTCGCAGCTGTTGAAATTATATGACTGGTTGATGCTTGTGGTATTACGCTATTAAATAACCACGTGTGCTTGTATGGTCAAAAAAGTATTAACACTTCAACACTTAAAACAAAAAAGAAATGTTTAATATAAGGGTATAAGAGTACGTGGTAGATAAATAAACGCTGAAACATCAAATGATTCCTTAATTTTTTTTTAAAGCCAATGTGGATAAAATACTCAATGACAATCCTAGATAATGGTATTTGCCAACTTTATGAGTAAATATTTATTAATTCGTTACGTGTGATCTCTTGCACCGCAGTTAAATGCACGAGGTTCCGGCGTGAGAGATTGTGCCTCAGAAGTTCGTAACACTGGAAACGATTTTGTTCTAAACGTTGGTTAAAACTATTGTCTAGGATTGCTATTGTTTAATTTTCGCAAATTGGATTCAAGAAACCCACAGTTATAGATTAATTCTTTTACCGTTGAATTATGTACCACGCCCACGGAAATTAATTAGCGTTCTTCTGGCATGGGGATTGAAAGTCGCAAGAAGAAACCTACCATCTGCCCAGACAACCGGCGTCGAACTTACGACCCAGTGAATCAAGGGCAGGCAAGTTGCCGCATGACCGAACAAGTGCAAGCAAATTTGTGGACGACAGAAGTGAGATATCCCCTTTGAAACTTCCTCGTTTCGTGTACCCGAAGAATAAAGTCCAGAGTTATCAGCGCTTCATCGCTTTGTTTTTTGCCAGCAGTACGGAAGTGTTTTGACCTAGTTTCAGGATAAAATCGACCATCGTAAACGATCATTCCGGGAAATTTCCCTCCGAGATATTTTTGCGTATTCTGTCACGAACAGAGGCGCAAAACAGAAGCACGAATTCTCTGACAGAGCTTCGCGTCGTCGGAGCAAAATAAGGAATATTTTCACCATTTTCAGCTATTGTTTTAAACGTCTTAACATTTCCACGTACTTTAAAATTGGTCATGAAATACTTCGTCGCATACATGGTGTGTATTATCTTATTACTGTAAAAGAATACGTTTATTATACGGGCAAGCTCACAAAACAGAATTATTTTGATTCTGACATTCCGTTATTTGGGACCGTGAATGTTCTCTATTAAAATTACAAGTTAGGGTTAATTATTCAAGTAAATTTCTGTTACGTTTGTGATTGGCTCACAGATTACTAGACTCGCACTGTAACACTCCTAATAATAGGCCTAAATAGCAAGAGCGTAGATCCACTAAGTAATTAAACCAACCTCAAATTTACACAACCATGGCGCATACACGTACACAGGTATAACATCTAAATTCACGAAGCCACTAGCATCTACATTTACGCAGTGACGATCGATTCTAATATATTCTCAGTAGCATTTGTTCCATATGTTTAGAGCCACGATTTTTCGCGAAAAGATTTCTGCAACGGTTTGTTTCAATGCCATATGCACACATATGCAGCCCTGCTTCATGGTCAGTGATTGGTTGTTTTTAACTCTCGGCGTCTAGGGTTCTACCTGCAATCACAGACGTGTGGTGTCGCAGTAACCTTGTTACTGTTGGCTCAGTCAAATAAGCCACATGTGTGCAATAAAGGAAAAGAATATTTCTCGAGTTCAACGACATGCGTGTTATAGTTCATTGTCCTATATATACACGAACCCCGGCCATTTGTCTATTAGTAGAGACATGCAAAATTCGCGTTGTCATTTGGTTGCAAACTAACCTTCACTTTCCTATACATAACAAAGCATAATCTGCGATTTAGTTGGCCACGAAGTTATATATGTTGCCATTTACGTGTGTTACGTTTTTACAGAGATTGGCCTCTCTACCGTGTAAGCATTCTCCGCGGCAAGTCACGACAATATCGGCCAGCGGGAGACGTCGAACAAGCCTATAGTCACTTGGAGTCTAGTCAGCTGTCAGAAAATAACGCGAATTTTGCATGTCTCTATCTATTAGTTGCTACTCACTGAAACAACAGACAATGAACGAATAGACGGGCTCAAGCATGCATAGTACATTGGATTCTAGCATGCAGGTCACTGAACTCGCAAACTATTCCTTTCCCTAGAAAACATTCTGCAATAACCATGAAGCAGAGCTTCATATGTGCACAATATGCATTGAAACAAACTGTTGCAGAAATCTTTCGTGAAAAATTGTGGGCTCTACTAATGACGTTTCTGTGTTTTGTTGGAACTTTATTTCAGAACGCAGTAGCTGATTTTTTTTATTATGCTTTACGTTTCGTCGACAACGAGGTCTTTACAGACTGTTACACACAACTTTACACAAGGACAAACACGGATAGAGGAATCGGACATGGCCTTTGTCGAGGAAACATCATAGCTAGAGATAATGGTATATCGCGAAAAATGTTTTGTGCCAACATACCCTTGAAAACACTGTATATTCTTGCAACATATATGATTGGATGATGTACGTCTTGCACATCGTAGCTGTCTGCAGACCAACAGCAGGCATCAAACAGTACAATAGCGAGAATATTATTGGCTCAGTCAAATAGGGCAACAGCTCCACGTACAAGCGAAATCCAGTAATATTCTGGTAAGCTGAAAATGCGTTGAATCGCAGCAAACAGTCAAGTTTCCCCACGATGAACCGTCATCTCTAATCATAGCATTCACGTGGAGAGATTTCGGAAAAACCCCGATAATCGAACCCGGGTCCTCCCGAATGTAAGTCCAATGTGTTACCGTGGCGACATGTCAGACTGTCGCAGTAGTAGCTGAAGGTTCTCCCGACGCACTTGTCCCGCTCTGGCACGTTGGTACCACGGAGGGGTCACGTGAGACGTCGTGGGGCCAGTCCGGCTTAATTAGCCCTGGGAGGGGAGTGAGTCGAGTGTCGACTTTATAGAGGGTGCGAGAAGGGTAGTTGGATCAGCACCCCAACACCAAGGGGTGAAGGGGGCAATATGATAACTCGGTAACCCGACCACCGCCAACCCTCAACCTCACGTCAGACAAATAACCCTTCCTACCCGACCCCCCATAAAACTTGCATTTGACGGGGGCGTGCTCGCAGAACGAAAGAAACGAGCCTGCTGCCCCCTAGGCAGTTGCCGTCAGACCTCTCCGAGCGGACTCCTGACCTCTTAGTTCAACAGATCTGACAGTGAGGGGTTCGTGATGAAAGTCACACCGCAAGGAAATAATCCCCTCCCCCGCATAAGCCTACGATCGACCTGGTACACCACACTTCACAAGGTCGATTAATTGTTTATTAAAGCCCCTTCCCTCTTTTCACCTTAATTACCCGACGCTTTGGACAGAGTTCCGCACGCCATTGGCTATACGAGCATATATACCTTGGCGAAAGGACATCCCCCGTCTATATTAGTCTAGGAAGTTCTGTTTTATTTATACTTTCTTTGTCTAACGTTAACTTTCTTATATCTATGCGGACTGCGTTTGTGTATGTGAGACACAAAGTTTATGGATCGCGTTAAGGGTGCCGCCGGGGGTGTATGTAATGCTCTATTTTACCTCTGCGCGCAAAACCTGATCCCTTGTCTCGTGGTCAGTTGTGAAAGTGGATCATCAGCCAATAAACATGTAACTAACACTGGAGCATACACTCATGGCCGTCTTTAGTAGAAGGCCGGAGTCTTGAATGTGACAACACTGTATCGGGGCCTGCTGCTTGTCACTTCTTGTCCACACTAGTCTCTGCAGTGTGTAATTATAGGTCACTCGGAATAAAGTGAGTACTAAAGATTTAATCTTCGAAAAAAATCACTAACTGTTACTTTATATAATTTAACTTTAACAATAGTTACCTTACTCGTTGTATGGTTGGCAGCGCATTGCGGAATATAGTTCCGTGTATTTTCTCATTTAAATGCAACAATACTGTAATAAAATATAATCAATTCGACATATTTTTGTTTTCTATACTAAATAAATCTTTTTTATCGGACTAGGCCTATACAGTTTTTTTACCGAATGCGTAATTTATCTTAGACGCGCAAACATCAAGTAACGTGTCCGGAGAGGTTATGTATTTCACGTCGTTAGCCGTTACGCGCGGAAAGATACGAATACGCTGAAAATAGAAATTCAGCAGGGCTCTTTTGAGTGCTCACATTATCCCGAATCGCCTATATAGATGTAGCTTTAGTGGCGTGCATACGTCTACACTGACTAGGGCAGCCAACGAGCGATCGGCAGTAGGCCCCCCGATGCAGTGTTGCCACATTCAAGACTCCGGCTTTCTACTGAAGACAGCCACGATACTCTGAAAAAAAAAAAAAAAAACTAACCTAACCGCAGTATGGTACAGTTACCATACTTCCGCCTTGTAAATATGCAAACTTCTACATTTGTTACAATACAAGTCTGGTAACTTTTGTATCAATTTGACTGTTTTACAAAAATGTTTAGGAACGCTACCTTGGATGTCGGGGGAAAAAAAATACCATGCCTACTTTCTTAACACCCCTATATACGCACGTGTGGCAAATTTACAAACTTTTTTTTTAGAGTGTACGTATGACTGTTGATTTCGGTCTGTCGGTCGTTGAACCCTTCGAAATATTCCTGCCCGTACACAGAAACTCTGAAATTAAACGTGGATAATTACCGAAAATGAAATATAATGTAGAGACATTTGTATAATACTCGCTTCTAGTTCATGGACCTGGGCAATTAACCAGTGAGCATAATTTCTTTCCGTGTGACTGGCCCAAGCCGGAGAAAGGATCTTGCAAACATGAAACCACAATTACGTGTTGTTGCAGAGTTGAAGATGTACCAGATTCGTGACTAGGTTTCGTCATCTCGACCTGTAATAACTTCTTGCAGAACTCACTCGAAGAACTTTCACTCACGCTGACAATTTAGCAAGGACAATTCCAGGACGGCAAGTATGTTGTAAACTTGATGTATGGCACTTCTTCGAATTTTTAAGTCTTATTATAATTAATTTAACTAACGTTAACCTAATGCTTTATGAAAGAAAACAGAGTCACCTTCGACGCCCGGGTCACATAATTTTTTTTTACTTTAACGAAAAAATTGAAAACTTGATTACTAAAGAAATCACAACTGACACTACAAAAAATACTATAGTAAAAGATCGGAAAAAATTCGAGGGTTCACTGAGCTGTAGGCTAGTCTCCAAGAACATCTACGTTCATTCATTAGCTGCTCGTTGACATAGTGGCACCAAAGTTTTTGGCCTGCTTTAGTTGGTTTTTTATTATTGTCTCAGCATTTCCAAGTAGTTGTCAAATAAGTCAAGGAACACTTGAAGAAATTGGCACGAACTTTCAATCGTTTAGATTTTAGCTTGTAACCAAAAGATAGCGCGAATTCATCAGGTCCCTTAGTTATAATATGTGAAAAATGGATAGAAGTATAGATACATTGTTTGTATAGGTCATTCGTAGAGGTACGTCAATTTCGCCAAAACATTCCAGGTCAGGTTGAACGCCAAAAATATATACTTCATAATCACGTGTGTTATTAGCTGGCGGCTGTCACGAAACGCATTTGACTACTGCAAGCCAGTAGTAAATAAGGAAATGATTCATAGAGCTATCGCTTGTAATGTTGTAAGACAATGAATAATCGACTGTATCCAGAGCGTGTACAGGACTGAGCAATCTAGGTTACTGCCAGATGAATCCGCGAAATTGACGTACCTCTAGTTATTCGGGATAAGATGAGCACTAAAAATTTAACGTTAGAAAAATATCACTAGCCGTTACTGCATATAATCCAACATTAACTATAGTTGCCTTACTGCCTGTATGGTTGGCAGCGAAATTACGCAATATAGTTCCGTTTGTTTTCCTATATAAATATAATAATACAGAAAAAAATTAACAGAAATCAACATGATTTTATTTTATATAATTAATGAACTTGTTTTATTAAACTGTATCGATTCATACTGACTACACAACTTATCTAACACGCGCAAACATAAAGTGACGTGTCCAGAGAGGTTAGAAATGTCCCGTCGTAGCCGTTACGCGCGGAAAGATACTAATTGGCTGAAAATATAACTTAAGCAGGGTTTTTTTTAGTACTCACTTTATCCCGAACCAACTCTAAATGTATAAAGAGGCCTTTGTATTGTATGTATTTATTTCCAAGCATTTCTTTTAATTTTACAAAAATTACTTGTAACTTTGAAATATTTATATTTTCCATTTTGTTTGCAAAAGAACAAAAATTATGACAATATGCAAGTGTGATGTTACACCTGTCAAGGAAACATAACGCCGAAAAATTTTTATTTAGTAATTTATTTTTTATTATAGCTTGAATGACGTAAATCCAATTTTACTGTGTCTTTCATTTCTTGTCGTTTGGAACATTTATTCGCTACAGTATGGCGTCATGTGATGATTGTTAATTTCGCTGTTTTGGTACAAATTCGTTCTAATAAAGCCTGGTGATAAATAGCGTTTGTAAAGGCATCGTCCATGATCTGAATAATTTTTGCCTTTTTGACTCATAAATATAAATTTTGAAATCAGATCATAATCAATTCATAGATATCTATGTTTGGTCCTTATTTATTCGTCGTAATGTGGATTTTTATAACAATAACATTCTAGGAACAATTAGAGGTTCATAAGACGAAATACTTTTGGAAACAAATTTAGCTTCTAATATTGTGTAATTGTTGTCTACGATACTGAGATGTCTTTACTGCTTTCCTAGATAAATTTCAAAAGTCTAAAGAAAAATATTAATAAACAAACGTATTTGAAACTAATTCACCATCCTAAATCCCATGTATTAGTTCTTGATATAAAACCTGTACCCTAATCTAAAAAGTCAATCGGAAATACGGATTAAATGTGTTTAGCGAATTTAAAAAGAATCAACAGTTGGATATAATAGGGGATTTCTGTTAGCAGATGCTCATATGTTTGGATGCAATTAAAATGTCATATGCCCCCCCCCCTGTAACTTGGTGACCCCTACAAAAAAAGGTCACTAATTGTGTCAGGCACTGTGAAAAGGTCTTAATTTGAGTCAAATGCTGCAAAACAATGGTCTGTGTCGTCAGACGATGCAAAAAGTATAAGTTTTTGCCTATATTAGATTAGTTTTATGATAGCTAAACTTAAATTTCTAAATCTTTGCCACCCCCCCCCCCTTTTTGAAATAGTTCCTGGTGACGCCCATGCATATGGCGTTTGTTGAGAGTCGTCGTACGTGACGTTTAAAATTATTTGATGATTGAACGGAATAAATTGACTAATTGGTTGCTTTTCGCGAAAATATTTCTGCAACAACTCGTTGCATTGCCTAAGTTCCACCTCTGTAGTTCTGCTTCTTTGTAATTGACAGTGTCTTTGTGTCTCATTTGTTCCTACCAATCAGAATAAGATTACTGTGAGTAACAGACGTCTGTGATTTGCAGTAATGCGTTAAGACACGTGATAGCTAAATTCAGCCAATCGCTGACCATGACTCAGAGTCGCATATGTGCACACGAGACGCTGAAGGAAACTGATGCAGAAAAATTTCCACCAAAAACCGGGGTCCGTACTAATTGGTTAGCATATAAATTCTGAATTTTTTTTTTCCAAACTCAAATAGTATGAAAGGCGAAGAAATGAATGGAAGCCAGGTGTGAGGCTGTCCTACGAACTCGGCTGCACCCGAAGAAAGACCTTCGCGCCAAGGCGGAGTTCGTTGCGACATGCGCGACGCTTGCTTGTTGTGCAATGGCGGTCCGAGAGACAAACAAACATTAAATTAATATAAAAAAATGCGCCGTATTACGTCAGCCCGCGGCAGTAATGACAGTAATCTAGAAATGTCTGCTGGCGGCAGCTCGGGAGTTGAGACCCCCTTCCCTCTCTTCAAGCCTTCCCCCTCCCCTCACGCCTATCGTACAGGCGTAAACCCAGCTGAGCATCTGTGCTCTTACACAATATTAATATTCGTACCCGACGACGTGAGTTGTTTCAAGAAGTAGAATATTGAGGAGGAAGGGGGGGGGGAGGTGAGAGTATTAACATTCGTCAACCACTGCTGTTGCATTTCGTAAACCGCGTAATGCCAACACACTTCGCCCTGCACCCGGTGTCTTTGTAATTAATGATTTGAAAATGTTGAGTGTTGCAGTGAGGAGCGCTGTACTACATTTATACCGTTTCGTAATTCGCAGTTCAGTGACTCTGAGGTTATTAGTCATTGCGTCTGCAAGCACTGGCTTAGTATTCGTAGCAAGAAATCTTCCGAGAGTTGCTACAGGACGTACCGAAAATTTTGGCTTTCGTACCATTAATTTCTTTGTTCCGTTACACAAGAAAATCGGAATTAGTTTTTGAGAAAACGTGCAATTTTTTTTTCCTTTTTTGACCAGGAGTTATAGAACATCATATATATTTTTTTCTTGGGCAGAATTTTTGAAATTCAGCTGAAAATATAAATGGCATAATGTTTGTTTCTCTTAAAATCGTTAGTAATATCACAGTCGTTATTTCGTTATGTTTTCTTCTCTGTTAATATACATCCAAAAATATTCTAGAATTTTTTAATTAGTTTTAAACGCCAAATAACTCCAAATTTCTTTCGTAGTTGATAACTGACTGCATACATCAGTGTTTATATTTTTTTTATCTGTTGCAATAATCTGCCCAAAAAATGAGAAAGATTTCAAAAACAGACATGTCCACGTTATCAAATTTTACAGGAAAGGGCACTGATTTATTGAGATACTACAAAATTTAATATGACATGTTTATTGCTGTAGATTATTTCAACTGTCAAATTATGGTTATGAGCATGGCATATGTAAATGTTGTACTACGTTCGTTATTAAAGGAAAACAAATAGTAGTGTCTAGTTCTGAATTAATGTTACAGACATGTCAGGCTACAAAAGGTAGTTAACTTGTCAGATGTGGCATTTTCTTCACCTTCCAACAGATGCTGCAGCTCTTGTGCCCTTTTTTTAAATACAAAATTACACGTGGACACGCCTGATTTTTAAATTGCACATGTATTTTTATTTAAAATCTGACTACAAATTAATTTGTAGCGCATCAATTTTATACAGAAATTCTTATTTAGATTACCTAATTTAGTTTTTTTTAATTGCTTTCCCCTCATATAAGATCTACTAGGAAACAGCTTGAAAATGGCCTTTCATACGTATTGTCGTCTAGACATTTCAACCGTTGTCCGTACCGATACTGCATTTTTTTTTCACGTAAAATTAAATTAATTGACGTCAGTTAGTAGCAAATAAGACTTTCTTCTTCGTTCACTTACGTCTAGTGTTGTTTACTGCTGTCACCTAAAGAGGGCATGCTACATAATTCTACGCTAAAAGCACCAGTTTAAAATTGCAAGTTTCTAGATTCCAATGTGCAAAAAAATAAATAAATAAAAGACAGCAAACTTAGACAATAAATTTTACCAATTTTGAGAGAAAAAAATTTCTTGAGTAACGTATTTCTGAGCAACAATCGTTAATGCCGTAATCTCGTACATTTAAATGTGTCGCGAGAGATCACGTTTAAAAAATGCGTCATTCTGGGTAAATGTTGCTCATAAAGTTGGCTAATATCAGTAACTATAGCAGCTATTTTTTTGTAGTTTTTCCATATTGACTGTCAAAAACGTGTAGATTTCAGGTAACGTAAGATAAGTCGACTTTACGTCTTGTCGACATCAAGGTCATTATAGTCGGTGATACAACTTGGTACAATGACAGGAGCTGGGAGAGGAGTCGGCCATGGCCTTTGTTAAGGGCTTGTTCCCGAGTTATTTCAGACTGGTGCCAATAACTCAAATATTTTTTAACCAAAAGATTTGAAAAAAAAAAATGAGTTAATGTGCAATCACACGATGCACAATACTGTGGACGCGATTTTTTAAAATAATGTACCATTCGCCAGCAAAAAAAAAAAAACCTTCATTTGTGCTTATTATTACGACGAAAAACGTGGTACTTTGGGTAATGAAATCTAAAAAACCGTTCAGTATAACTAAAAAATATATATATATAACATATAAGTGTCGAAACTGTGCAACGAAATTTTCATATGAGTATTACGTAGCAATAAAAATAATATTTTCGAAATCACTGCAAAACTCCGTAACAAGGCCTTAGAGGCATGGGCCCAGAGTTTCTCGGCTTTCCAGATAATTATTTTTCTAAACCCAGACACGAGCCAAGAAAAAAAAAATTGCTCTCCAACTTTGTTGCC
The DNA here is from genome assembly GCA_003012365.1 of Medauroidea extradentata. Classification (NCBI taxonomy): domain Eukaryota; kingdom Metazoa; phylum Arthropoda; class Insecta; order Phasmatodea; family Phasmatidae; genus Medauroidea; species Medauroidea extradentata. The sequence continues at coordinate 345,471 of PNEQ01011253.1, read as the reverse complement.
ATTTGGTGTTACCATGTAATGTTTTCTTCCGAGACAACCACTATAAATATTTTAGCTAATTATCAATTAAATGGAAATTTCATTAATTAACTAATTAGCTACCCTCATGCTGTATTTTGCCGCGAAAAAATCCGAGAACGTAGTTACAACAAGATATAACAAAGTCACAAAGCTATTTTACGATTTCGGCTCCCATTTGTGCCTTAAAAAATAAGTATCGTCAAACATGTAGAAGGTTTAGACCAAGCCCTTAAGGGTGTTCAAGTGCGGTGAAATCATAATTTTATATTTTTATGAAATATTGTCAGTTTTTTAGATGATACTTGTGAATACATTTTACTCATACGAAAGAATTTTAGCTCTTATAGTTTTCTCATAACGGGGTGTCAAAAGTCGAAAATCTGCTTGTTACAGTGCCACGCAAATAGTGAAAACCAACTGACCTACTTAAACAAAATAATTCTCTGAGAACTTGCATCCCATGAGCTATGCAATAAAACATTAAATACCTACCACGTAATATTTTGAATAAAAATAAAAATCGCGAAGTACAGAAAAATTTGCAAATTCAACAATATTTTTAAAATACAAAAATCTTTCTTGGGATTTTTTCAAATGTTTTATATCGTAGCCCATAGTATGTTATTTCACTGTGAATTATTTCACGTACGAAGTCAATTGGTTTTCATTATTTGCTTGACAGCAGAACATGCAAATTTTGACTTTGACGCACCGTTACGAGAAAACTACGCCAGCTAAAATTGTTTCGTAAGAGGAAACTGCACTCACTAGTATCGTCTGCGAAACTAACGCTGTTTTATACAAATATAAAATTATGACTTTATCGCACTTGTACACCCTTAAGGAATCATCCCAGCATTCACCTGGAGCGATTTCAGGAAACCATGGAAAACCGAAGTCTGGATGGCCGGACCCAGGGATCAAACCCGTGCCCTCCCGAATACTAGTCCAATGTGTTACCGTTGCGCCACCTCGCTCAGTATGTAGACTCAAAAATGTGTTTTTACCGTTTATACGTTGTTAGGGACGAAGCAAGCACTAAAGATTTAACTTTTGAAATAAATCATCAGCAGTTACTACGTATAATTCAACGTCAATAATAGTTACCTTACAACTTGTATGGTTGGCAGCGATTTGCTGAATGTAGTCTCGTGTATTTTCCTATTTAAATACAAGAATACTTAAATAAAATCAACTGAAATCGACGTACTTACGTTTTATATAGTTGATAAACTTCTTTTAACAAACTACATAGGTTCCTACCGACCACACAATTTACGTTTCACGCACAGACATCAAATGGTATGTCCAGAGAGGTTAGACATTTCCTGCCGTTAGCTGTTACGAGTGGAAGGATACGAATTTGCTAAAAATTGAAATTTAGCAGGGTTTTTTTAGTGCTCACTTTATCCTGAACCGACTATATTTATCTGTCATACACTTGCTGTCTAGAGTGCCAATATCACTCGAGAAGAAACTTTCCGTTCCTTTTCTGTGAACTCGAACTGAAAACCTCCATTGGCCACTGATCAGTAATAACGCCTTCCTTGTATCTCATACGTAACGTATATCACTTTCTCCTCGCACACGCACGCTTTCATCACGCCCATATCAGTTGTACGGTGGATTGTGTCGCTATTGGCCCATGAATTATAACCGGTTTCCTGTAGGCCTGCGTACTTCTTACTGAGCATTCATTTATTTTTATTGGTGGCTTTACGTGCTTTCGAACAAACACAAGGCCTGGTACAAATAAATACACGTTGAAAACAATTGATTTCTACGCATTTTTCGAAGCCAGTATGGATAAAATTCTCAATGACAATCCTAGATAATGGTATTTCTCAACTTTATGAGTAAATATTTATCCAGAATTACTAATTCGTTACGCGTGATCTCTTACGCCGCAGTTAAATGCACGAGGTTCTTGCGTCAGAGATTGTGCCTCAGAAGTTCGTAACACTGAAAACAATTTAGTTTAAAACGTTGGCTAAAACTATTGTCTAGGATTGCTATTGTTTAATTTTCGCAAATTGGCTTCAAGAAACCTGCAGTTATAGATTAATGCTTTTAGAGTTGAATTGTGTACCACGCCCTCTTAAAAGGCCTCCCTACCTTTGCTAGAAATGCGTTTCATCGAGTTGTGATTAGTCTTTTTTTTTTTACGGAACTACTCTACCTCAACGCGAATTATATTTGTATATCTAAGAAAAGAACACACATTAAAAACTATGTCACTGTAGTTTCAAAAATTCAGCGCGTTTATTAAAAACATCAATTTCGGGCCCCTTGAAATGGGTGAAAATGGGGATTTCCGACTGCCGTATCTGTGAAAATAACAATCGGATTCGAAAAACATAACCACAGAAACAAGCGTTAGACTTTGAACTACGCAGCCCACAAATAAAATAATGTGGTCATCGCTTAAAGTCCCATAGGAAAAAGGATAATAGTGAAGCACTGCACGCCAGCTGAGTGACTTGCGCGGAGAGGCGATAATACATTACATACGTCGATCAACAGCGACCTTACCGCTTCTGCCTCACACACGCACACAACTTATCTAGGGAGGCCCCCTTTAAGAGCGTTTAAGTGGGGAAAGCGCATAATGTTATATTTGCATGAAGTGGAATTAGTTTTGTAGACGTTTCTTGATAGTAAATTTTCATCTTATAAAAAAAAAACATTAACTCAGCCAGTTTTCCCATAATGACGCTTAAAAGTCTAAATTTACGAGCTTTTAGTTAATAACAACCCCTCCCCCCCCCCTCGATGCCAAATCAACATATTGAAACGAAGTAATTCACAATGAATCAACATATCACGGGCTATGACTTTAATTATTTAAATACTCAATACCAATTATTTTTGTATTTAAAAATAATTCCTAATAGTAACAAAAAATTTCCAAATTTCAGCATTTAAAAAAAATACAAAGAATTGTTTGAATGGGTTTCTATATATGTAAAACCAAAGCCATTGACTTGTACTTTCGCTGTGAATTATTTCGTGACATTACGTTTATTGGTTTTCAAAGGCGTGTATGAACTAAAAATATGCAAATTTTTAATTTGAAATGCCATTATGGGAAAACTGTCTGAGCTATTTTTTTTGCGACAGGCTAAGGTACTCCTAAGTAACATATATAAAACTAACACTATTTCATACAAATATAAAATTATTATTTTTTTCCTCTCTGAAACGCCCTTAAGGCGACAGCCTGCTGAAGACCTGGACTTACTTAACTAATTTTTTTGCGTTAAATTCCATTATATTTCATACATTTCTTGTGTTTGCATGTGTGGCGTAGCGCTGCAAGCGACGCCGGCCTGAACATGTATTGTGATATCGCCTCGGCGCCCAAAGTCGTTTCCAAGAACTAAGGAAAAGAATCATCGACTGACGAATGAGTCACAAAAAGAATACGATTTTTAAATATCACTCCACTATTAGTAAATTAAGAGCACTGACAGAAGGAGGAAATTCTTGAGTCCTTTTGTCGAGAGTGAAACTAGAATTAAAATATGCAACAAGCAAGGGACGTTCTTTCTTTTTTTTGTGACTGATGCAATGAATAACTAATAAAATCAGCTTTCTGATTTCCACGTCTTCTTTTTTATTCGAGAAGAAAACACAGACCAGAATTTTTTACAGACCATCTTTGCAGTTGGGTTCTAAACCGGCACACGTATCTTTGTGATGCAATATCGCGTTCCGCAAGACATTACTTTGCCATAGATGATGTGGTTCGCCTCCCGAAACGTGTCTCGATCTGTTTTTTCCTGTTAACGGGTTCCGTTATACGTACAATGTAAAAATTATTTCGTACTTTTACAATGAAATTTTTTTGGAAACCCACTAGTCAAATAAATTCCTTTTTAAGCTACAAAGGTTGCCTTTGCAAAAAAAAAATGCTTATGTTTGTAAAATATTTGTACTTGCAAAAGTTAAAAAAAAAAAAAAGATACACCAAATTTGACACTAACTTCTTCAATAAATAAATTTTACATACAATTATTTTGAATATTATAAAAACAATTTATGGAGGAACTAACATTTTGAATCCGCGTCCCCGCACTTAGATGTTACACATTTTCCCCCTAGACCACCTCGACCACATTTAAGTTTTTCGTTGTTTGTATGCATTCACAGTACAGTTAAGTGATACAACTTTTTTAAAAATTGAAGCTTGCAATCAATATGGAAATCCACTTTATTCCAGAAATATGGTTTCCAAAGGACTTGAATTTTGTATAACTGTAATTTCCGGTTAACTTATGGTATTAGAAGGTTAATACATTTTCGTAAGTTTTTTTTACAAAGAAAATCTTTGTAATTTAAAGATCAAATAATTTTACAAGGAAAATTTTTTGTACATTTACAAAACTTTATTAAACTACAAACAAATGCCATGTCATTTTTACAAAAAAAAAATTGCAACGCAGGAACTTTCGGTATGTACATGGAATTTATTTGCAGTATTACAAACTTTACCTTTGTAACTTTACAAATGAATGATTTTACAAAGAAAATCTGTGTACTTTTACAAGGATTTATGTAAGTACAAAGGAAAGCCTTGTAAATTTTACAAGTTGTTTTTAAGAGTGTAGGGACATGAAATTCGGGGTTTTATTTGGGCACAAGTTACGAATCAAACGACTGTAAGTAAGTGTATCTTTTGCAATTGGCAATAGATTAAGTTGGCACCTCGTGGAAGGCGTTTAACCTATTATAAATAAGCAGCTAAATGCAGGTCCAGTCACGTGGTATCACTCTGTTAGCTAGCAGCCAATGACCAAGCAGCTGGTGTCTGCTATTTAAAGTTAATATTAGTTTAAGTAGTTTAATGAGAGGCCATTAGTAGTTGAAATTTCGAATACGGTAAAACTTCCCTGGGATAAAATTTCAAACACCTAAACGTTGAAATTTTGGCTGAACTACCCCGCCCTCGTGAATTTCCGTAAGAGTATTAAGGGGGAGTGGTATACAATTTTATTCATTTTCAGTTTTAGAGCCATAACATTTATTCAAATTGTATTACCAAAATTTTCTCTTCGACAAGGCATAGGATATATTCTTGGTAAACTGCTTGACGTAAATCGTCGAACAGAACATTTTGATACTACAATATGATCAGATGTTATGGCTCAACAATTTAAAATTCAATAAAATTGTCTAATCCACGAACGTGTGGGACGACACAGAGGGTAGGAATCAGAAAAAAACTGTCAGCGGCTGTTAGGACGCTCTTCCACGAACATCACGTGCAGATGAAAGAAAATTGTGGTATGAAAATGACAGTTTTATTCATGACAGAGAGGCCGGGGCGCGACATGCGACTCACTTCAAGAGACATCGATTCTTTGGGTCGCTGTCTTCTCCCGCTTTGTCCAACCCTTCTTTTTTTTTTCTTTATCGATACCTCCATTGCCTTCGCTCCTTCCATCCATTTCTTGCCGGACACGTCCCCCCCCCCCCCAATCTTTCCTTACTTTCCCAAACCCCCTCCACTAGCTTTCCCCCACCTTGAACCGACCACTAGTAGTCGATATCAACAACGGGTATGAGGAGGGAAGGTGGGAGAAATGGAGGGAAACAAATTGCCGCGTACGAGACAAACTTGTCCCCGACGAGCGAAGCGACGAGAACAGAAAGCGTGCGAGTTGGCTCAAATTGGGCCCGTCTGACCTTGCCTCCGAGATAGGTCTGAGAGGAAACACAATTTCCGCGTGAAAAGAACGGCAAAGGGAGAGAGGGGAGTGAGCAAATATTCGGCTGCTTACAATGGTTACGGTCATGCTTTTTGCGATAGTTATTTTTTAGAACTTAAACCACAACAGATATCAAAAATCTGTTCGGTAGTTTTGTTTGAAATGGGTTTTACCGTGAAAGATATATTTTTTTTTTTCAAAACACGAAATTATATGGTTTCTACTAAAGAGTCAATCTACCAGAATTTAGTTAATTGCGTAATTAGCTAAAACCATAGTATTTACTGTATTATTTGTTTTCGTTTGCTTTCTCGAGGTGTGCGTGTTTCTGCTGTGTCGTCTACATACGGTTTTGTGTCGTTAGATTTGTTTTGTCTGTTTATTGTTGTAATTATTTCCTATCTGTTGTTTCGTACTTACTGATGGAATTAGTTTTGTAGAATTACCTTATTTATTTATTACTTTGTTTATTTTTTGGTGCTTGAGTACTCGTTCGAGTTATTTTCATGTAAGCCACTGACTGGATCCCTTGTGGAATTGTATATGTTTACCTTTATTTGCCAGTTACAAAAACATTCCTGTGGTTCGTTTAATTGCCTGTTTGTTTGTGTGTATTCTCTGGTTTTCTGTGACACACCATTTGTTGCAATGGCGTGTGTCCGAAATACTTCTTTGGTTTGTAACTTGCCCCTATTGTAAGAATTGTTCAAAAATACTGCCTTGGAAAAAAATGAGCTAACATGAAGAAGACGATTATAAATAAAACTGTCAAATAGATTTTCGATATCCGCTAACGTTTAAATATAAAAAAATTAATATAGGCTAAAAAGTATGAACTAGAGAGCATGGCCTTAAGGACAAGTCCACTCTATCGTGTACCACACCCAGATAAACAGAGAGAGAGAGAGAGAGAGAGTGAAATATCGCGAAAAATTCTAATGCCTAAGTAGTCGCCAAAGGTAACATGTAACGCCTTAAGTTATTGGACGACGATAATATGAGACTGTTCAAATTATTACAGACAAATCAGCATCGATGTGCCAGGAGTCTTTTTAGCCCGTTGAGTTATTAAAACACAAATTACGGAGTAAGAACAACGGACACGCAGATATTTCCATAGAACTGAGCTAAAACAGTCAACTTTATCGCGATAAATCACTCTCCGTGCACTGTAAAAAAGTTTGTATTTTTACAAAGAAAATCTTTGGAAACCCAGTTGCCAAAGAAATGCCTTGTAATACTGCAATGGTTGTCCTTGTAATAAAATGAAAAGCATATATTTGTAAAGTTACAAGGCATAGCTTGTAGTTGTACTTTCAATGAGGGGAAAAATACATTTAAATGCTCATTGTACTTCATAAAAGAACACAACTTATTTGTCAAATAACTTTTGAATAAATAACGTTTACATGAAATTATATATATATAAAAAGAAAAAAGTAATTGGAGGTGCTAACTTTTGAATAACTCTCGCCGCGCTTATATTCTTCGCATCTTGCCCCTAGACCACTGTGACTTCCGTATACTGCTCAGTCTTTATTTTTTTTATAAACATGCAGCGCACAGTTTAGTAATATTTCTTTCTTTCTATGCCTTAAAATTTAGTCACCACAGTTCATATTTCTATTTCTGCTGGTTTTGAAATTACCGGAGATCTGTAATTATTTTAAAAGGGTTTGTAAACAATCAAATCATGCAAAACAAAGATTCCAACGTGGTTTGAGATGGGCCCACTTCAGCCCTTTATGTATGCAATTGTTAGAGATGACGTAATACCACGAACATTTTTGTACCAACATACCCTTGAAAACACTGTGGCTTCTTGCTATATGTATGATTGGGTGATATTCGTCTGACACAACGTAGCCGTCTGCAGACCAATGATAGGCATCAAATGTTACAGTAGCGGAATTCTTACTGGCTCAGTCAAATGGGGTAACAGCTCCACGTACAAGCTGAAGCCAGTAATCTTATGACTAGGAACCCCTGTTTTTCGCGAAAAGAATTTTGCCCCACTTTGTTTCAGTGCCTCGCGTACACATCTGCAGATCTGCTCCGTTGTCGATGATTGGATATTTTAACTCTCACGAGATTTGGTATTCTACCGACAAATCACAGACACGTAGTGTTTGCAGGAACGTTATTGTAATTGGCTCAGTCAAAAGATAGTCGTAGACACGCTGCCAATAACAGTGAAACGGAACTGCAGATGTGCACGTAAGGCGCTGAAATAAATCGGGGCAAAATTATTTTCGTGGTAAACAAGGGTCCCTACTTATGACAAGCGGAACTTACGTTGAAACTCAGCAAAACGTCAAGTTTTCCCGCGATAAACCATCATTAGAGATGGTGGAAAATCGCGAGAATGTTTTCTGCCAGCGTATTCTGCAAGTCAGTGTATCGTCCTGCGTCATGTATTATTGGCCGACGTTTATGTGGCACAGTCTAGTTGTTTACAGACGTCCAGTAGTAGTTCACCAGAGTTATCATTGACCCAGTCAAACAGGGACTCGCCAGTAACGAAATAAAAGCGTCAGAAATTAATATATTTGATTAAAGACTAGCAGACAGTCAAGTTTTCCCGCAGATAAATCACCTTCTCTAACCACCATCTCTAGCTATTGTGTGTCGTAAAAACATCACAAAACAGCTCGTACGCACCTAACAAAACTGTCGCAGAATATTTGTCGGTAATTCGGGAGCGAAGGGTCTTCTTCCGAGGTTCTACCCCTCCATACACGAGTCGATCTTCCCCTCTCTCGTCGACTCTTGACACCGGCCGTCATCAAGCCGACGGCAGACAACGGGGTCGGCCAGGAGGGGAGACAGGGTTCAGCACACGATTATCGACTCGCCGCCAATTAAGACAGGCGTTACAACTCGGTAATTGGCACGTTACCGCGCGCGCTCCTAACGACCGCGCACTGACAGGTACACACACACACACAGTACGCGTCTGTCCGTCTCGCTCGAGCACGCACTTCGACGCCGCGTCAAGGGCTCGAGGGCTGTCTTTGATGACGTTTTAGGATGGAAGAAGGGGGGGGGGGATGCAAACATCAATTTGATCAGTTACGGCCGTCCCCTGGCACAGCGCAACGACCTTGTACCAGCAAACCAGACGAAGGAAGAGATGTTAAATGCACCCAGTCGTTTAATTTGTTGCGGTGCATACACATTCTGTACCAACTTGTGTCTTACAAGTCCATAACGGTTTCACAGCAAATTACTGTTCTGCGTTCTTAGGGACCACGGCCGTAGAAGAACAGGTCTGGACACTCGCCTGGAAACTTGACCCCCTTGTTGTTTGGCTGTAGTTCACCGAGTTACCGAGAATATTGTGCTTTATCTGCGCTGCAGTCAGGGCGATCGGGCTCTAACTCCACCCACTTCCCTCCCACAAAGATAAACAATGTATCAAAACGTTATTTTATCAACTTATGAAATACTGCCTTCACTTACAATCCTAAAGCATGGCTCCAGCAATCTTTATTTACTTTATAATGTAAATACTAGAAAAAAAGTGGGCGGAGTATGAGCTTGACTGCCCTGTTAGCAGCGCCAAAGAGCACAACATTCTCGGTAACTTGACGAACTGCAGCCAAACAACAAGGGGGTCAAGCTAAACACATTGGTAGATAGGCGAGTGTCCAGACCTGTTCTACGACCGTGGTAGGGACACACCATTTTCGCGAAAACATTTTTGCTACAACTTCTTTCAATGATTTATGTCTACATTTGTAGCTCTTTTTCGTGGGTATTTGCAACGTGCCTTTGTGAAGAGGCACCTCTCATTTAACTGCGCCGATTAGAAGTAGAGTGCTCCGAAAATACACGTCACAGTAAAAAAAATTGTGCATTTACAAGGAAAATCTTGTAAACTATAATATCAGAACATTATCTGTCAGGTAATTAATGTGAGATGTCCGAAATCTTTTAAAGTGGTTATAAATATTGTGAACACCTTTAGAACTAGTAAAATAAATATTAATGAGTAAATTTTTCGATTTGAAACAAAATAAACCTAGAAGACCTGTCACATTTTACAAAACATTTCGTAGTTTTACAAAAAAAATGTCTTGGAAACTAGTTACCGAATAATTTTTTTGTAACACTACAAACAATTGTTGTAAAGAGAACCAGATATTAGCAGTAAATATACAAAATGTGTTTGTAGATTTACAGAAATGTTTGTAAATATACAAAGAAATTTGTGAACTTACAAGATTTTTGTAAATTTTACAAAACATTTTTGTAGTGTTACAAAAAACTTTTTTGGAAACCGGTTTCAAAAAAAACCCTTTTGTAAAAGTACAAAATTTTTTATACTGTGCACGTCTATGATTACTTGGGGCAGGAATATTTCACGAATTCAATCACCTGCATGTTAGAATCAACTTTCCTATGCATACTCAAGCCCCGACCATTTGTCCACCAGCTGCTACGTACTGGTACATCAGACAATGAACAGATAGACGGGGCTTGAGTATGCATAGGACAATGGATTCTAGCATGTACTGCAGGTCATTGAATTCGCGAAATTTTCCTCACCCAAGCGGCTACCTTAAGAGGCCGCGTCACCTCTTTTCTTAAAATTCTTGGTTTTCGTATAACTAGAGATGATGGTTTATCGCGGAAAAACTTGACTATTTGCTAGGCTTCAACATACGTTCAACTTATCAAAAGATAACTGGCTTTTCCTTGTACGTGGAGCTACTGCCCTATTTGATTGAGCCAATAAGAATGCCACTAGTTTAATATTTAATGCATGTTATTGGTCTGCAGACAGCTACGTTGTGACAGTGTTTTCAAGGCTATGTTGAAACAAAACATTTTCGCGATATACCATCATCTCTACGTATAACAAATGAAGGGTGTCCCGGATTAACGGAATATTACATTACATTTTACGATTAGGTTCGTGTTATTGGACTAAATAGGTTCTAGGAGTAATTTAGTATTTACTACACAGTGAGAGATAACTGTTATTTATAGAGCCACGATTTTAAGGCGAAAAGATTTTTGCAACATTTGGTTTCAATGCGTCATGTGCACACCTGCAGCTCTGCTACATCGTCTGTGGTTGGATGATTTTACTCTCACTTGACTTGGCAAATCACAGACGTACGGAGTCACAATAATCTTATTATGATTGGTGCAGTCAAATGAGAGATGTGTCTGAACAAAGACACGCTGCCAGTAACCATGAAGCAGAATTGCCGATGTGCACGTGAGACACTGAAACAAAGTGGGGCAAAAATCTTTTCGCGACAAAATCGTGGCCCTAGTTATTTATAATTAGCTTAATTACTCCATAAAATGCTTTAACATTTCGAATACAATGTTCACCACGAAAGTTTTAAAAAAAGTAATTACTAAGAGACCAGGAAATTTCGTGAATTTATTCACGAAGACGTTAGATTTCAAAATTCTATGTACGTGCACTACTTTCACTATTGGGCCACACTTATTGGAATTTTTACTTGAGGATTGTGAACCAATAGCAGGTCTGAATAAAAACACTCTCTGACTGCCGCGCTACCTTGTCACGTGTACAACTGGCCACTCGCTGTAGCAGCAGCCAATGTACAAGAAGCTGAAGATATAGGGCCGTATCTATAAACGGCTTTTGAAAGACAACCAACTGCTATCCCCATAGAGAAAGCATTGGTGAACAGTTGGTTGTCATTCGAAAGCTGTTTATAGATACGGCCCATATTGTACACAGGACTGTTCAGTCTAGCTGGCTGGTCGTTGAATCCCTCGAAATTTCCAGGTTTCTATGCATTGGTGTCGTCTTTATTCGGTTTCAATACATAGGAGGTGCTGAAACAACTAGGAACTTCGATAAACGAATACGCAGAGAATCGCTGAGGATATTAAACATCAGTTGTTACATTGTGGCAATAAGAACTGTAGCGACGTGCTCAGGAAGTTCCTTTCGAACAGTTTTCAAATAAAACTTGCTAGGTTTTGAATCAGGAAGATATTATGAAAAACTCAGCATGATAGCTTAAGTGACGCGGACTGTTAATCGGTGTCTCGCGCATCAAAGCTGCAGGCGAACTGCAGTAAGTCGTCAGGTAAAACAGATCGTCATAAATTCACGCCGCCTGCATGGTTTTTTTTCTCCTCCAAACAAGCAACAATTTCCCCCTCCCCCCTTCTCGAGGTAATCCTAGCGAGAGTTAGTATATTACTGTCGCGTCGGCCGAGTTTCCGGTCGCACGCGGCGTTTCTCAAGGCACACTCCGTGTGATGGATGGCGCCCGGCAATTTGGTGCCGCCTCCGGCCTGCAATTCCAGAACCCCCTCCCCCTCCCAAACAGCGCTCCATTATCCCCCTGGACGGAATCGAAGTCGGACATGTCACAGCAGAGAACGCCCACTCGGGCCATTAGGTAAGAAACACTGTCATTTCCCTGAGGCGGTACTAGGGCACGTATTTCTAAGGAAGAAAGACCCAAGTTGGCAAAGACAATTTTCTTCAACGGTAGCGCCGACGCCGTGTGTGCCATTAGGACATTATGCATCGATGACACTGCCCACCCCCTTCCCCTCTGGTGGTCCCGAGCTGTAATAAAGTTAACTGGTACCTCTGAAGATATTAGTCTCATTCCTTGTATCAGAAGGAAATTGAGCTGCATTTTTTACAATTCCATCCGGAACGGCATTTCCATAATGTAACAACAGCTCAATTGTATGTTTGCAGCGAAGAACGTTCTCTGACATTCGAAACCCTGCAAGGGGAAAAAAATGCATTTTAACTTGTGCTATAATTTATCTCTCTTTGGCTGGCAACTGTGGGAATACTTTACGTCTCACATCTCTTGTACAGAATTCAAAAAGGACCTTCCGTACTGCAGGGCTGTACATTTATAACCGCTTATAAACTGCAACGAAAGCTTTAAATTCACACAAAATCGACAGCGGTATAGTTTTCAATAAAAGTGTCCTATCAATGTAAATTAAATGATGATACCGATTTCAAATTTGATTATAATTTACACCTTACATTTCAATTGCAATATAACGTTAACTTCTCAGCTAAAGGAAATAATTGTTGAGAAAATTCCTTCTAACCAACTATTCTTTGCCTTAATTGAAAGTTCAGAAGCGCGTGAAATGCGTCATAACTGATATTGATAATAGGTATATTTAAAACGTTAAGTCAGCCTATGCAACGTGCCCTCTTAACCCTTTCTGCGCTCTAAATCTGAATTAATGAATATTCACTGATTGACGCCGATGGATGGAGCAGTTTCAACAAATTGAATCAGTGAGAAGCCACTGTGAAATCGGTGACTATTCACTGAATCCGATAAAGAGTGCTAACATTCCACAAGTTAATGAGTGATTTTCCGTAGATTTTCCCGTAATTTTTCACTTATTCAATAAGTGAAAACTGTTCTTAGAAAACAACTGGAGAAAACGGCGAATATTCACTGATTTATTTCTGAGATGTTGGCACTCTTAAAGGAAAACAGTGAATATTCACTTAATAAATAGTGACTATTTTCACAGATTCAAATAGTTGAAACTGCTCTATATATCAGCGTGAATCAGTGAAAATTCACTAATTCAGATTTAGAGTGTGACAAACATTAATTTATTAGTGTTGCGTTGAGAACAAGAGTAATTTCGATCCATGTTTAGCGGTCCTGATTTATTGATTAGACATGGTGTAAAATCGCAAGATTTTTTGTGCAACTTTATTTTGTAAAACAGTATAGCGGTCTACATTTGGTATGATTGGGGAAACGGCTACCGTAAACCGGGTTTACTTCGACAATTTTCGGGGTTACTTTGACACTTTAACGTATTAGTTGTTGAGTTTTCTGGTAAATAAACATCAGATAATCTGAGCCGAGTATTTTAAATAATGCCTTTTATCCTTATAGCTAATGCTTGAAACTTTCGTCAGTAAATAACATAAAAACCAAAATTTTGAGTTGACAAAGTTACCCCGCTAAGTCAAAGTAACCTCGGTTTACGGTATGTAATAATTTAAAGACGAATCACAATTGTTCAGTAGCTGCGCAGAAGAGTTACCATTGGTTCAGTCAGATGGAGAAACGCCCATAATTAGTAGAGCCACGATTTTATGGCGAAAAGTTTTTTGCAACATTTAGTTTCGATGCGTCATGTGCACACCTGCAGCTCTGCTATATCGTCTGTGGTTGGATGATTTTACTCTCACTTTCCTTGGCAAATTACAGACGTAAGGAGTAACAGTAACCTTATTCTGATTGGTGCAGTCAAATGAGAAACGTATCTGAACATAGACACGCTGCCAATAACCGTGAAACAGAACTGCCGATGTGCACGTGAGTCACTGAAACAAAGTGGGGCAAAAATCTTTTCGCGACAAAATCGTGGCCCTAATAATTTGAGATGATGGTTTATCGCGGGAAAACTTGACTATTTTCTAGGCTTCAATGTACGTCCAGCTTGTACGTGGAGCTGTTGCCCTATTTGACTGAGCCAATAATAATCCCGCTGCTGTAACATTCAGTGTATGTTATTGGTCTGCAGACATCCACGTTATGTCAGTGTTTTCAAGGCTGTATTCACACAAAAAATTTTCGCGATATACCATTATCTCTACCCATAATGAAATAAGAATGGTCATGTTTAGGAAGAAGGAAATACTTGCGAGTTCAATTACCTGCATGTAAGAATCCACTGACCTACGTATTACACTCAAGCCCCTTATATTTACATAAGGTCTGCAAATAGAAAGACCCAAAGTGAACTGAACATAAGCCCAACATTTCCCAAAGTGAATACTTTCACGGTACAAAAATTGCCACGCTCACGACGGACTATTTGTAGGACGAACGTCATGTATCGCATAAAATGCAACGTGAAGAGTTAGTTTGGATGCACGTCACATCGATTTGGTTTTGGAAAGATACTTGAAGGAGCTTAATAAGTTAACGTAATACCTATATCTAAAGGTTATGGTACATCGCGAAAAAGAGTTTGTACCGTCATATCCTTGAAAATGCTGTAGTTAATTGCAACACATGTGACTGAGTTACGTACGTCTGGCACAACGTAGATGTCTGCAGACCAATTACAGGCATAAACTGTTACAATAGCTAGAGACACTGGAAAATCGCGGGAATAGTTGACTATTTGCTAGGCTCCAACGTGATGTATATAACACTGAATGTTTCGTATCAACACTGGCTATGTTTTATTTGAAAAATTGTTTCTCTCTACAACAGACCCAGTTAGAACTGCACAGCTTGGACACACAACGTGTGTGATTTGTCCCAAAACTATTCACACGTGTCACTGTTAATATACTACAGTTTATTGCAGACTATCTTAAACATTTTCGCGATTTTCCAGTGTCTCAAACAATAGCGTGATTCTTATTGACTCAGTCAAATAGAGCAACGGCTTCACGTACAAGATAATGTCAGTAATCTTCTGGTAAGCCGAACGTACGTTGAAACCCAGCACACATTCAAGTTTTCCGGCGATAAACCATCATCTATACCTATATCTTTGAAGAAGCAGATGTATCCTGGTGGTACGTACTATACACAAGGTCTTCGTCGGAACATCAGCTCGTTAAGCTTTCCGTAAATTTTCACTGAGCGTATGTTGATAAGGGAGGATTTACGAACTGCCAAAAACATGTACATAGCGTTAGTTAACTTAAATTCCGGTACAGGAAGAATTTTCTCTGACTTCTGCAACTGGTACTCAACAGTGGAAGCCGACAATTATCAGTAACTGATGTAAGTGTTGAACAATATCGTGGAAGACTCAATGTAGTCACCGCCATTAACGTATGCTGCTGCAACTCTAAAAGAATCATAAACCTAACGTGTTGGTATAACCGATTATTAACTTTGGATACTTACTTATTAATAGAGACTGGAAAATTTCGCGATTTCAATTACCTATAGGCTAGAATCCATTGTACTATGCGTACTTAAGGGCGTTCAAGTGGGGAAAAAATTCATAATTTTATATTTGTATAAAATAGTGTTAGTTTTGTAGACATTACTTAAGAGTACATTAACATCTAACGGAAAAAAATTAGCTCATCTAGTTTTCCCGTAATGTCACTTCAAAGTCAAATTTTGCATATTTTTACTTCATACAAAACTTGAAAACCAGTAAATATAATGAAATGGAAAACATCTCATCAAAACTACACGTCACCGTCTACGGCTTGAAGCATATACAAACACATTATAAAATATTTCTGTGTTTAAAATAAATTTCTAAAAGTACCAAAAAAAATTTTAATTTTGAAATTTGTTATTTAACATAAACATTTTTTGTAACGGGTTTTAAATGCTACAGGCCATAGACAGTAACGCGTAGTTTTGATATGATTTTTTTCATTTCATTATGTTAACTGGTTTTCAAGTTTTGTATGAAGTAAAAATACGCAAATTTTGACTTTGAAGTGCCATTACGGGAAAACTAGATGAGCTAATTTT
>PNEQ01011253.1:316840-329170 GCA_003012365.1 Medauroidea extradentata | reverse complement strand
CCCGACTATTTGTCCACTAGCTGCTACTCAGTGGAACAGCAGACAATTAACTAATAGAAGGGGCTTGAGTATGCATAGTACCATGGATTCTAGCCTACAGGTATTTGAATACTTATTATCTTCGTAATAGGCTAAGTGAGATTTATATGCAGACTAAAGTTTCTGGAAGCAAAGTCCATAACTTTCAGTAGGATTATAGCAAATCCTAGTAGCTACCGTAACCGTAACATGTACTTACAGTCATGTGTTTTCGTATAGAATTATGGTACACTCGAGCCGTTAACATTTCACATCTCGTTTTTTGTGGCGTCGAGGGCCGTACGACGTAAGCTTAATTTATTCTGTCAGTAACGAAAATTAACGTCCGGACACAGAAAAGAACCCCCTACAGCAATCTGTATTCGGGCCTCGTGAGTATTGTGGCCTCCCGTTCCGGCTTATTAAGCAGGATCGGCGGGCGAGATGCGCGAGGGGGTTTTTTTCAATCGCGCTGCCCTCCTGATTGGCTGTTCGGAGCCGCCAATAAGCTTCCCCCCCTCCCTCACCCGTGGCAACACCACCACACTCCATCTGACCCGCTCCCTCGCGGAGCGAATCACCTTCGGCGCCGTTGGCACCACTGCGGGGCGATACCTAACCTGCAATTTGTTGGTAGCGCCGCGCGCTAAGCCGAGCCGTGTTATTATGCCGGCCGCGCTAACACGCGTGACTCGACCCCGGCCGCCCGCGAGCTATACGAGGGCTACCACGAGGGGGGGGGGGGGTCTCGCGGGTGCGAGTTGCTCGGCGGGGTCGGCGTGGATACAATCGTTCCTCTCGCGATAAACCTCCACGTCCCAGGGTTAACACCATGCTAGGTACCTTAAACCGGGGTTACTTTGTTCACTCATAATTTTGGATTTTATGTCGTTTAGTGACGAAAGTTTCGAACAGTAAATATAAGGATCAAAGGCAGTTATTAAAATGATCTGCTCAGGCTATCTGTTTACTTACCAGAAAACCCAAAAACCTAATATTTTGATTGGTCAAAGTAACCCCGATTTATGGTACTTTTTTTTTATCCGTGCATAACTTTTTAAACGGAATGCAAATTCAACGCTAAGTCAGTCATACGATGCACAATTTTGTGTAGGCGTTTTGCAAAATAATGCACTGTGCATTAGCAAAATATTTTGCTTGATGTTCACTTATTTTCGTAACAAACTCGATGACACTTCGGGTGCCAAAATGTGAAAACCTATGAAGTTAATTGGTTGGGAAAAAAAAGTACAAATTATTATGAGAAATGATTGTATATCGCGAAAATTGTTTTGTGTCAACATACGTTTGAAAACACTATGTTTTGTAGACATACCGTGTGGCTAATACAGCGCCGAAGATTTTTTTTAACTTTCCCAATGTGTTTGTATTATGGCAAGTCAAAGTCAAAATTTGCATGAAAGGTAAACAACTGACTTTTACAAAATAAAGACAATTCACACTGAAGAACCAAGTCCAGAGCAACGTCAAGACATGTAGGCTATATAAAACCGCGGTGATTTTTTTTTGTATCAAGGAAATGCTGCGGCGAGAAACTATATTTATCGTAGGGAAATTTGACTTTTAGCTGGGTTTTAACGTACGTCCAGCTTATTAAAAGCTCACTGGCATTTCCCTGTACGTGGAGCTGTCACCCTACTTCACTTAGTAAAATAAGTCTCAATATTGTAGTCTTTGATGACTGCAATCGGTCTGCAGACAGTTGCTAAATGCTCCGTTGACAACATAAGATCAATGAAGATTTACGATAAACTTTACGACGTAGGCCTTCTGAGATATAGGTACAACCACGATATACGGTATCTGATTCTGCAAAGAAATGTTCTGTCAACTTATTTAAGGCTAGGCATCAGTCGCCATATTGAAATATTTTATTTTTCACTCTTATGAAATTCTGAGAAGAAATGTGTTAAATTTGATACTATAATATTAATTCCATTCACCTTGCTCTACAATAAATGCATTGAAGTTGAGCTTTTAACGTATATTTAAGCCGTAATCAGTCGAGTAAATTATGAATGTAACAAAAATTGCTAGACTTTATTGTAGCGCAAGGTGAATAGCATTAATATTATAGTAACACATTTAACTCTTTTCTTCTCAGAATTTCATAAGAGTGAAAAATAAAATAATTTAATATGGCGACTGATGCTGAGCCTTAACTCTTTCAGGTAGTTTTCCATCGCCAAAATGATGTGACGTGCACCCACACGAATACTTCACGTTGCTTTTTATGCGACAACATGACGTTCGTTCCGCAAATACGTTACGTGCGCATCGGTGCGTTCCCTGTAATAAATGGTATGAAGCTTGATGTGCATCGGTGCGTCCTGCACATGGTAGTTTGTGTACCGTGAAAGTATTCGTTTCCGGAAACCTTGGATTACTTTTCAGTTGAGTCTAGGTCTTTCTTTTTACAGACCAGCTAACATAAATTTCTCGTTAATTTTGAATATTTTAATTACCAATGCGTAACGACTATCTGAGGCAGATTATCGTTTTATGTTTTCCTGTTGAGAAACAGAGTAATTCGCCAGTGATGAATAATGCTTTTGAATAACGTCTTTATTAAGAGAAAATTATGTAGACTGTGGAACGGACTGCATATATGTTGTTTAGTTTAGTTTATTGCATCCTTGGATCTTTCTTAGTGAAAACCCCTGCGCAAAGATATCGGACAAGTCATATTTCCAATATACAATCAAATGAATAAACGACATAAGATATACATTTAAACGTAGACACATAATAGAGCGAAGTTCAATATTATTCTCCTCGGTTCGGGATCGTGATCATATGTGGGCTCACTTCAGCATTCTTCATAGTCTCCACTTGCAAAAGAAAAAAAAAGAGTAAGAGAAGAAACAGAATCTTAACCCAGAACAAATATCTTAAATAAGTGTCTACACAGTCACATATCCACTCAAATACTCACTGACTGAGTAAAAAGAATTAAGGATGAAGAAATCTTAGGAGTTTTTAAAAATATTTTTGTGTTAGGTAAAAATGAATCTTGCATGTGCCTGGGGAATTTTCAAGTAGTGTATGAAGGGCCTTTTTGCCGTAAGCTCAAATTAACAAGAGGCGTGTGTAAAAGGTGTTATGTTGGTGAAAGTGTTCATTCGTGTGGAAAAAAGTTCTGGTTTTTTGGTGATTTATGTCAGCAATGAGTAAATATATCCACAAACTAAGGTCATTATTTTGGAACTTTTAAATGGGGGTCTACATGATTCAGTCTGTTTTCTCCCGTGTATTATTCTTACAGCTCTCTTCTGCATACGGAAAACATTATTTCTGGTGTTACAGAGCTACGTAAGTGCCTACAATATATTTGAGTCGCACGTTAATTTCCGACCACTGATATAGGTGCATATGCTCGGTGTTCATTTGGTAGGTGCGGCATATTTTGGGCTGTAAGTACGTGAACCGAACTCTTATTAAGAGGAGTCCTTCGCGGTGTCAAATGTCCACCTTTGGCGCGTGGGTACAGCGTAGCGATAGGAGCCAGTGTCCCACGCTTGACGAGAAGCATATCGCCTTTATTCGCAGCGCACCAAACTGGCGTGCAAGGTCTGCGTTGTAGTCTTTTTACTATGGGACTTTAAGCGATGGCCCCGATATTTTATTTTTGAATAGTTTGAAGTAAAGACCAACGCATGCCTCTCGTTTTGCACTTTACGAATTCAGGTAATATTTTCGGAGTTACAACAGTCTAAACAAACACGTTTTTAGTCATTTTGAGAGGTCCGAATATCATGTTTCTAACAAGCGTGCTGCATTTTTGAAAAAATAGAAGCATGGTTTCAAGTGTGTGTTCTTTTCGTAGGTAAACATAATATGAATAACTTATGCGGTTTCTCGTGAAAAAGAATACGCGTGACACACTGCAACGCCGTCTATGCGCCAGCCGAGGACTCCTCTTAACGTTTTGTGGGCTAGGTTTTTTTTCTTCTAAAGTTCTTCAAGACGGCGATAAAAGATCGTTAATGAGTCTTTTGATTTACAACTCTCTCATACAAAGTTATAGTCTGCAAGTTCCGCGAACCTGTTCGTTATACATTTCGCTAACAAGCCGCATTTTTTTTTCTCTCTGGCTAGATTTCTTCCGCCGTGTGTTTCCCGCTGTAATAAGAGTATCGCGTTTATACTCCGGGCCGTGAAGTTCGAGCTCGCTACACTGTAATTTTTTATAATTTTATTAAAAAGAATATCCTTACAAACCCAGATGGCTAATGATTCTTGTGTACAAATCGGCATAATTTTATTGCAATAATGTACAGTATAACTTTTCAAGAATAACTTTAATAACGGTACAAACAATAATTTTGGGTGGTGGGTTTCCAAGGATTTCCTTTGTAAACACTAAAAAAAAAAATTACAGCGTAGACATTCAGTTCTGCCTCACTGACGTCTTTGTCATATAAACTGGAACGTTTAAGACGAGGGCAGTGAAAACTATAAAGCAGAGAGGATTTTTTGTCAGCTCCTACATGCTACATTTCTGATATAAAATAATTCTTCTCAAAGACATTCCGAGTCCAGCATGTGGCTAATCAGAACACCTGGAGAGAATGTTGGCATTCCTGTTTACGGAGCAACTTCTGTATGACGCCTGAAATGTTCCATCAAAGCTCAGTTTCAGTCATCACATTGTATATATATTCGCTTTTACGAAATTCTGAACATACAGTAAAGAAATTTCGCAACTTTTACAAGGGATAGCTTATAAAATAGTGTCAGAACATTTATCTAGACATTATAACACGGATGTTGCAGGTCATTAAACTGGTCTAAATTTTCAAAATACTTGTAGAAACTGAATGGCGCGGTCAAATGGGGTAGTAACTCTACGTACAAGTAAAAGCCAGTAATCTTTTGACTAGCTGAACTTACGTTGAAACCTAGCAAACAGTCAAGTTTCCCGGTGATAAGTCATCATCTATAATTGGTTGCAGTCGTCATAGATGTGACAAAAAAGTTGCCGAACAATCACAGAGTGAGATTTTTAAATGTTTGTTGCAATGGGAGTTTACTTTTAGCATTTGTTGCTTTGTGGACATACGCCATTGCTCATGTTTTGTTGACCAAACTTGTATTGAAAGACAAAGTGACGAAATAAAAAAAAAACACACGCAAAAAAGCTCAAAAATGTAAGGAAAAACAATTCCAGACGAACTGGGTCATTTTTTTTTTTTCACAGAGTGGCAATTAAGTAGCCTATATGTCCTTGAGGCTCTACATAACCTAGAATAAATCCACTAAATAATTTTGCCTCAGCTCTTCTCTGCCAGCGCCTCGCACGTAAGGGCGATGGTTGCAAGTGACCCAGGTGCCAGTGTAGGCCTTAAATGCTGGAATCACAATAGCGCGACAGACTTGACGCGAATAATGTCAGCCAGTCAGCGCCGAGGTATCTGTGGCGTCAGCTTGGACGCTGATCGACTGACAAGCTATTTTATTCGCGTCTCGTGTGTCGCGCCATTGTGATTCCAGCATTAGTCGCCGATAAGTGGGCGCGGGGGCGGTGGGAGGCCGGAGTTTGCGCGCCTTATTGACCAGACTAACGAGACGCGGTAATTAGAGTAGAGGGCTTGTCGAGCCTCCGATTAACCCCCGCTCCCCGTCATACCTGCCTTCCATCAACCACACTGCCCCTTCCCAACTCCTCCCCCTCCCCCTCCCCAATCATTCTCCGTGGTCTTTGTTGACTCTTCTAGTCCGGCTTTACTGCATTATTGATGTGTTTCAGGGGAACTATTAGTCGGGTAAGAAACCAATATTTCTGCAACATATTCAAATTTTCTTGCTAACAAACACTCCAGAATTTTATGTCTGTACATAGTAAAAAAATCGTACTTTTACCAGAAGAAGCTTCTAATCTAATGTCAGAACATTTATCAGTTGCAGGTCATTAAAAAAGTCAAAATTTTCCAAATATCTGTAAGGATGAATGGGGTACATTTTTTGAGCAGTGTGTTTAACGGCCTGTCACATTTTTACAAAATATTTTGCACTTTTACAAAAAGTTTTTTTTTTTTTTAACTGGTTGCCGAAAACGTTTTGGGTCACTTCAAACAATTGTTGCAGTACGATTATTATTTGTAAACGTACAAACATATTTGTCTATTTACGAGCATTTCCTGTACAGTTCACAATATATTTGTAAACTTACAGAAATATTTTTTTGGAAACTAGTTTCAAAATAATTTTTGTCAAAGTACATATTTATTTTTACTGCGTATCGAATAAGTAATGATAATAATAACACAATATTAACATCGACGCATCTCACCTTTTCTTTTTCACTGTAGGTCTACTACAAAATTTTATCCGGCAATAAAATTAACAGTGACTTTGTTGTAATATTCCACGTAACGAAAAATTCAAGTGTTGGAAGTTAGAGGTTCAAACATTTTATTCGGTATACGCGCATCACATTATACAGTGATAATTTACTCGATGGAAACTGCTAGGACAAAAATTAGAATCTTCTCTAGTATGGACTTCGTGAGGTGAGGTAAAATAGATTTTATGGTTCTTTAACAAGGTCTTATGCCCAAGCTGGGACTCGAACCCATTACCTCTTGCACCGTAGATCGGTGCCCTACCATTTACGCTACGGAGGTCTCCTCAAAGCTTGGTTTCAGTAAGTATTATTTTTTCCCTTTTTTGGAATTCTGAGAAGAAAATTGTTAAATATGCGATTATACCTCAAATTCTATTTACGTTTCGCTACAGTACAGACCTTGCGATTTAGCCGTTAACTTATAATTACGCCCCAATTTGTCGGATAAATTATGAATATAAAAAAATTTGCCATACAAATTGCGGCGTAATTATAAGTTAACAGCTAAATCGCAAGGTCTGTACTGTAGCGAAATGTAAATAGCATTTGAGGTATAATAGCATATTTAACTTTTTTCTTTTCAGAATTCCAAAAAAAAAAAAAATCAATATTGTGCAGCTAATGCACCTGTTGGATAAATAACAGCCTTAAAGAAGCATATTTAAAAAAAAATCATATGTGATCGATTTAAGAGAATGAGAGGCAGCCAAGGAAAGGTTGTCTTGATCATGACTTACATTTCATGACTGGATTTATCTCATTTAACTAATAACGAATTTCACGTTTTTGGCAGCAGACCGTTCAAGCATACTGCGGATTATCATGTCAATCAGCTCGGCTCGATTATTTATCCCCTTGACAAGCATTTAACAAGGTTCCTGATCTTAGAAAACTATTTACTACTGACGTTCTCATCATAACGACATTTTTTTTAATTCGGCAGTTAAAAATACTGGGCCAGCATTCTGCGTAAAAGCGGCTATTCGGACTTTGGAAAGCACTAGCTTGGGGGAAATAGTAAAACTGGTTTCCCGGAAGTAGGTCTATAAATAAAACTAGAGACGCCGGAAGGTGTAGGATAGCCCAGTTCGCTAAAGAATATCCATCAAACTTGGAACCTCAGGGCATAAATGTTTAATGAAAGTATCGTAAGGTTATTACGGCCAGCGTTTAAAACCCAACTGCAAAGGCAGCGATAGCGTCAATATCGTCTGAAAAACGGTAGGTAACTCCACATACGTTCTAGGAACCCGACTAAGGAGCGAATAAAAATAAACCAGCAGTTTTGCAACGTGTTTGGCGAATTAGCCCGTGTGACTATGTTGTTCAGTTGAGATAAATGGCTGGTAACAGATCTTCAACGAAAAAAAAATGTTTCTCATAAGATAAATTTTAATGTTTACGATAAAAGAATATGGAGTTTCGCAGGCAAATGCTTAATTTCGTTAGTAGGAGTCACAGTTAGGCATTTAAAGTGAAAATCAGCGATGCACTTGTTGAAAAGAAAGTGTTATGTCGGCCTGATAAAATGTATTAGCTGCAAAGGTTTCACGTTTGTGTGCAAGAAACTCGAAATTAATCATCTGAAATTACTTACGGAGTGTTCACAGTTTCGTATGCTTGTTCTTTAGGTTCTGCAACTAAAACGTGTAAGTTGTTGAAATATGATGGCCTCTGGTTACATAGGAGGGAGCCGCTAGGTTTTTATTTCTGCGTACTGGGTTAGCATAGTATTTAGCTGACTTTCTTTGAGTTTTTCAAACAATCTGTCGGAAAGGAAAAATGAGGTACTGAACTTTAAGATTTTAATTTTAATGCATTCTTAAAGTGAAGATAAATGTATCATTGTTATTATAATTATTATTACTATTATGCAATGTTTTGTATCTTGTATTCTTAGTTTTATTGTACAAAAAATCTTCTGCTGTAATTGTATTATGGAAAAAAATCATTTCGAAAATTGTATAAAAAATATTAAGGTATATTTTAGATTCCCGGCATCTTAGAAGCTTGAATATATTCATTCATGCGAACAAGATCGATTCTACAAAATGCATCGGTTACAGGGTAACAGTCAACAGATGAATTTGTTCTAGTTGCAATGTGGTTCTACGTATGAGTTAATTCACACACATATAGTATATGTGTGTGTTTACAGGATGTATCAGTGCAGCGGTTACAAACTTTCAGGAGAGATAGAGCACACTCAGGGCCGTATCTACAAACAGCTTTCGAATGACAACCAACTGCTATCCCCATAGAGACAGCATCGGTGAGCAGTTGGTTGTCGTTCGAAAGAAGTCTATAGGTTCGGCCCTCAGGCGAAGGGAAATTACATAGCAATGCATGGTCGGAGACTCTTACCTGCGACACAAAACACAAGAAAGAAAAGACACGAATAAGAGGAGAAAACATGTGTAATATTCTCAATAAAGCAAAATACTAATAAAAAAGAACTTAAAGAGACATCGATCGCCATCACCAGCCAATGACTTCCCAGCATTTTTTGCTGTATTAGGATTAATAAACACGTTTTCTCCTCTTGTTCATGTACTTTCTTTCTTGTGTTCTGTGTCGTCACTACTGTGCCAGGAAAGTGTAAATAAATAAATATTATATGCATGTAAGAATCCACGGTTCTGTGTATGCTCAAGCCCCGTTATTCGATCACTTTTCTCCTGGCACAGAGAGCTGCAGCTAATGGACAAATAGTCGGAACTTAAGTATAAGACAGTGGATTCAAATACGTATGTCACTGGACTCGCCAACTTTTCTTTTTCTTAATACGTTAGTTATACTCTTATTTTTTGTGGCAATAAACCCAGCGGTTTTTCTTCTTTTCTCCCCCATGTACGCAGCCAACGTAAAATTTGAAATGTTATCATAAAAATAAGCGAAATTCCATGAAAATAATTTTTTTCGTGCTAAAATATGTTTTTCTTTTGCGAAACGCTTACACAAAATTGTGCATTACATGAATCCATACAATCTATAATATTTTCAAAGCATAGTGATTAAACCCATTTGAGCTCTTTGCGCCAATGCAGAACAACCTACCGGGCCATTACATGCAACAACAAGCTATCTCTTCATAAGTATGTGGACAGATGATCCAATTACAAACCTGGCTTATCTGTGATGACCGAGATTATGGAGAAAGCTATATTCAACGTTATATTGACAGCGTGGTGTGAGCAAGGGTAGGGATTTATATGTTAAATTATATTCGGTAATACTCAGTCATTCTTAATTATATACCTTTCGTAAGGAAATGTTTTATACGTTGAGAAGAGGAGACTATTGCTACAGGTAGAGAAGTAAAGAGAAATAAAAATATTAGATAAGGTTTTTTTTTTTTAGTATTTTGTTATAATAGAAATTCTTAGTTGTTCATTTTTTTACTCCCTAAAAGATCCTGTATCATTAGGCTCTCACCGAAGTGACGCATAAGTTCAGATGTGGCATGTATGGAAGTTCGACCGACATGTACTTAGTCCCACCGAATAGAATTTAAAATATAGGGTAATTTACTCCGTGATACCAGAAAAATGTTAAACGTTCCAATTGTGGCCTTATATGTGATATACTGATCACTTATTGCCGAAACTACATATGCATTCTCTCTTACGGTAACGTAGTGAATTCAGTGTACAGAACTTTCCCAATTTTGTGATGCCTGCAACGTTGTTTATGATGTTATTAAGGTATATCATGGTATATGGTAACGTTTATCCTGTATCAGTTTGTACTTGCTGGCGCCAGGATTCCGACATAGGCAGCCTACCATGTTTAATTTTTGTACACGCGTTATATAATTTGTTGATCGTTAATTTATGAACCACGCCCACGTGTAGACTGAAGATGTTACTACGCCTGTGTACAGCTGATGTGAGCCAGAGTCCGAAGTGGGGCAGGACGTGCTATCGAGGCCAGGCGGTTCTGGGGAGGCCTACTTGTTTTCTGACCTCTCCCTCCGCCCCTCCCTCTTTCACTCTTTCCATCTATCTTTTTTATCTTTCTTTTTCTCCACTTTTTCCCGCCTTTGGCCGTAGCCTCCGGCAGTGGCGTAGTTGTAGAACCTACACGTACAGAAGCGCAGCCGCGTGGTGGGTCCGTCGCGTCGCCTTCCAGTCAGCGTCTCAACAGACCGAGGTCTTGCGGCGACGAGGTGGTAAGGGTTATGTGGACACGTGTATACGATACAACGTCACCTCTACGGGCGGTCCTTGACTTGTTGTCACTTTATAAGGCGACGCTGTCACTTTATGGCATAGTGATAAACAGGGTTGGATTGAAGTTTCTAGGCGCCCTATGCCCGTCAGTCTTAGCGCCCCCGCAGCCTCTGTTTTCCTTCTTTCCTTAACAACTTGCGTCCTTTTACCGTTTCCAGCACCACATTATTTAAAGTACTCTGCTCTGTCCTCCCACTATGTATAATAGTAGCAATAACACAATAATAATTCATCTTAACTGTAACACTGTTATTTGAAAATAAATAGCTGAATTGGCCATTGACCGGATAAAAATATTAAAGAAGCATAAGTCAACAATGCTAAAAGTAAAGTCAATGAATAGTTTTTTACCCGTCGCCATATTGGCACATTTAAAAATAGCGATGGAAAGATCTTCACATGTTCTCCTCGATAAAAGTGCGGCTGTAGTTCAAGTTTGTGCAAAATGATGCAATTTAGGCAATTGTTGTACCTAAAGTGTGAACACCGGAAGCGATCAGTTCAAATCAGGATTTTTGTTCCGGGGATCCACCGAAAGACTCTCGCACGCAACAAATATTTACATTCATCACCAGGGGGGTTATGCTGGAGTTTTCAGTCGCATGCGATTTGGAAGCCGAGTGTTTTTTTTTTCTTCAGGAAATGGAGAAATTATTTTTCTCTTTTAACCTAAACAACTGAAACCACGAACAAAAAACAATCCCCATGTCTTGAAAGCGAGAACTCGGCTTCCAACTCGCATGCGACTGAAAACTCGAGCATAACCCCCCAGAGCCGGATTTACCACTAGGTTCACTAGGCTTAGACACGTTAAAACTTGTCGCCCCTCATTTTCCATATCACGGAAAATTGCCTGCTGACGATGAAGCAGAGTTTCTCGCGCCGTATAAATGACGCAAGTCAGCGCGCTGAGCCGTGTGTGTTTTTGTGGCCACACTGTCCTCGGATTTGTTTTACGACGAAGTCCAGTTGTCTGACGCCGGCCTGAGGCTGCAGCGAGGTCTGTTTACATGCTTGTAACCGGTAAAACAAAAAAAAAAAAATAACAGTTCTTTTCATAACTGCGTACCCGTCCGGTCGCTAGTAGTCGTGAAATATTTCTGTGGTGTTCGAATGAACGCAAGTAAATAGATGTGTTCACTTTTTGGACGACAGCGAACTGAATTTGAATCATTTTCTTAAAGGACCTAGCTGAAATGTTACTGTGCCTAGGCTGGCCGAGTTATTTTTCGCAAACGCCAGAGGAGAGTTCGTTATCCGACGACCCTGGACTGGAAAGTTGTAGTCTAATGCATGCAAGCAAACAGCTATAAGTTTACTTTTTGGGCCCAATCACACGTCTCTTGGATCACTTTTTTAAATGACGGAGTTAAAATTTTAATGTATCTAGACTAACCGAGATACTTCTCGCAAACGTCTGTGAAGTGTTCGCGATCCACCGACCCTGGACTGGCAGGTGGTGAACGAATGCTTGCAAGTAAATAGCTCCGTTCGCTACTTGGACGCAAGCTAACTTCACTTGGATCACTTTTTTTTTAATGACCTAGTTGAAATTGTACTGTGCGTAAGTTAACCGAGTTATTTTTCCAAACGTCTGTGAAGTGTTCGCGATCCACCGACCCTGGACTGGCAGGTGGTGAACGAATGCTTGCAAGTAAATAGCTCCGTTCGCTACTTGGACGCAAGCTAACTTCACTTGGATCACTTTTTTTT
>PNEQ01011253.1:297727-316740 GCA_003012365.1 Medauroidea extradentata | reverse complement strand
ATTGTACTGTGCGTAAGTTAACCGAGTTATTTTTCCAAACGTCTGTGAAGTGTTCGCGATCCACCGACCCTGGACTGGCAGGTGGTGAACGAATGCTTGCAAGTAAATAGCTCCGTTCGCTACTTGGACGCAAGCTAACTTCACTTGGATCACATTTTTTAATGACCTAGTTGAAATTGTACTGTGCCTAGGTTAACCGAGTTATTTCTCGCAAACGCCCGAGGAGTGCTCGCTATCCGCCGACCCTGGGCTAGACGGACGGAAGACTGCCGGGTCGTATAGGTACGTCACTCCCCGCTGAGGCCGGTCGCTGTAGCGCAACACCTCGGCTGACGGCGACCCAAGGACTCCGCGCTCCTCCAGTCCACGACGCGCAGACGAGTACAAACAAAAAAAAAAAAATACAGAAAAGAACCACTTGTGCGCTTGAGCTTTGGTGTTGCCAACTTAGCAAAACTTGAATCTTGCGCATAAATCCGCTCGGTGAGAAAGAGAGTGAGTGAGTGAGAGATTTTGGTCAGCGCTTAACATCGAGGTCTTTAGCGCTGGTGAGGGGTGACATGATGTGAGTATGGAGCAGCGCCGGAATGATTGGGCGGGGGAAACGGGAGATCCCCGAGAAAACACGCCGACCAGCGGCATCGTCCGGCACGATTCCCACGTGCGAAAATCCGGGGACCGACCCCGCCGGGAATCGAACCCGGATCGCCTTGGTGGGAGGCGAAGTGAGAAAGAGAGTTATTAGAAATTATACGTGTGAATAATCGCGGAATTATTTGGAGCCAAACTAGTTAAACCAAATTGCATCAGGCGAATGTTGGAATGATTCCTAACTATAGACAAGGGCTGATGTATTCCGCGTTTACTGTCTTTCTGACCTCGCAGTCAACGAGACGTTACACATCTATAGTACCTTTATCGTGAATGACCCTTCGAGCATACATAAAGAGCTCATTGTGGTCTTTGTTGATGTACGAACATGTAGCTCAGAGCAAAATATGAGAACACTTACAATATGGTAGGCCTATATGGAGTGAAATTCATCTGTGTGGCACTTATAAAGTAATAATATTGTTATCTATAGAAATTTTTATACCAATATAGGCCTACAACTGGAAATGAAAATTCCAAGACGATGTAAAGAAGAAAATTAAACAAACTCATAAATGGAAATGAAAAGGAACAGGTTCAAGTTGCCGACACACTACGACGAAACGTCATACATATGCCGAAATAATTGATAATGTAATTTGAATAAATTTACTCACCGTTACATTGTGCTAATAAACATTATTTCGGTGAAGTAAACGCACAACTGATAGGGGTAATGACATTACTTCACATCACGTCAAGCAATACTCAGTGATATACGATCAAAGGAATAACCTATTGTATGATACATAAAAAAAAATACTGTTGAAGGTACCATTGCTCTGTTAAAATAGTGACAGCAGCCAAGTTTGGTTAGGATCAGTCCAAATAGTACCAACAGCAAAACTGGAACGCTGTCTCCATTTTAACAGATTCAAGGTATAGTGTGTACAGTGCTAAGTTGATATTTACGATTATTTCGAAGCCAATATGGATCAAATACTCAATGTCAATCCTATAAATGGTATTTGTCAACTATATGAGTAAATATTTATCCAAAATTACTAGTTCGTTACGCGTGATCTCTTGCGCCGCAGTTAAATGCACGAGGTTTCAGCGTCAGAGATTGTGCCTCAGATGTTCGCAACACTGGAAACAATTTAGTTTAAAACGTTGGCTAAAACTATTGTCTAGGATTGCTATTGTCTAACTTTCGCAAATTAGCTTCAAGAAACCTACAGTTATAGATTAATGCTTTTAGCGTTGAATTATAAACCACGCCCTCTTAAGGATTGCAGAGAACCTGTTTTTCCAGGAAGTCAGGATGGTTTAAAGGCCCAAACGATGGAGTTATCAGTAGAGCCAATGATTTTTGGTGAAAAGAATTCTGCAACAATTTGTTTCCATGCCTTATGTGAAACCTGTTTCTCTGCTCAACGGTCAGTAATTGGAAGTTTTTAACTTTCGGCGTCTCGGAGTCCTCCCCGCAAATCGCGGACGTGTGGTGTCGCGGTAACAATGTTCTGGTTGGTGCAGTCAAATGAGCCACGCCTCTGCCCTATTATATTCTGCCAATAACCACGAACCAGAGTTGCAGATGTGCACGTATGGCATTGAAACAAGTCGTTGCAGAATTCTTTTCACCAAAAATCACTGGTTCTAGTTATCAGACAATTTTCTCAGGAGAGAAATGTCAAAATCAGGTAAACTTATATTATACAGAATATACAATTTTTTTTTCTCAGTGTGTAAGTTCCCCGGTAAAATTCCAAGCCAGCCCTATACGAAGGTTCAGCATTCTTTTATTGTACTGTCGGAGTGTGCAGCGACTCCTGCGGGACCTGCCGCGAAGAGAAGGTCACAGTTCAGAGTGAAAGTTGTGCTTCCCGTGCGTGGCAGGGTTACGCACGACGATGAGGACCTCCTTGATTACATAGATCTCCCCTGTCCCCTCCCAGGAGACTCCCGGCATGCAGATCCTGAGCTCGCAAATTACAGCACTCGCCAGTCGCCACAGGCTGGGCTCGCGCCATCCCAGTTTCTTGGCGTGCCCACTCCGTTCTTCGTGGACGTCAGGTGTGGCGGCGTTGCCACATCAACTGGGGTCGTGTTTTGTTCCCCCCCCCCCCCCACCAATCTAGTTACTGCCTCGGTTCACACTAAAAGAAACATATTGTTCACTACGTGGTGAGGTGAGTGTTTTACAATCATTAAAGAGGAGTTTGACAGAAAATTTTTATTGTTTTAAAATTGTTTATACTTGTACGAGACAGTGTTTGTTTTGTGACTATTATTTCCTACAGTAAACAAAAATAGGTTTCCTAGTTTTTATATAGTGGCATGTCAAAGTCCAAATTTGCATAAAACTGTTTATGCTTTACAGGAAAACCAAGTGACTTTCCGAACTGAGAAAAAAAATGCATACTGAATAATGAAGTTGTAGGCTAGAAGGTATCCTATACGCAAAAAAATAAAAAATAAAAATTAAAAAAAATTAAATGAAATTTTCATGTTAAAAAAAATTCTGAAATTTAAAACTAAAAAATTCAAGAATTTTTTAAACCATCATAAATATTTTATTTTTCGTTTTTGTATAAATATTTCGAATTGCAGTTAGACAATTCTTCTTACTTCCTTAACGGCAATTCGATCTGTAAAAATAGTAATGACAAACAAAGATTTATGATGTCTGGAAATTCCCTTAATGTGTATTTTCTTCTGTAAATAGGTTATAGCTACATAAATTTTTCCGGAAGACAAGTTATGTCACAAATTACAAAAATTCAAGATGGCGACTATCTCTCACTGTGCGGAGCTTCGGTGCATGATGTTTACCTGACAATTTCTCAACATGAGTGGATGATGTCTGCTTAGGTATAGCGCTCAAAGAAAGTTACATTCGTGTTTATCCGTTTCATGTTTTCTACTCTTCTTACAAGCTTTCCTTCTCGCGACTGGATATGGCGAAAATTGGAGTTTTTGCTGACCTTTTAAAGTATGACAATCTTAGTGCAGAACATTCAACAAGGTATAGTGTGTACAATACAACTTTAACTTAAACGTTACGCCATAAAATAACAATGTCACCATTGGATCTCTCATAGAGGCGAACACTTCAAACTACAGTTGTACATAGTTGTAAAACTACGGTACTTCTCTAAGTAACATGTTATTGAGAAAATTAAAATTGAGATTTTAAGACTGCTATATATGAGGGAAAAATAACCTGATTGATTCGTAATATATGCAAGTGTCATTCGTATTTACAACATATTTTACACTCATTAAATAATCCTTAAATTTCTTGTAAAATATCTACTTCTGCTAAGATGCAAAACGTAGGTACGCATGATCACATACCAGCTAATAAATATCACAAAAAAAAAAAAAAGAACTACGTCCCAAAATTGTACCATAAAAACACTCGAAACAGTCCAAGTACAGAAATCTTGTTATGTTTTGGCAGACTTTATGGAGAAAGAAGACAAAAGTTGTATTATAGGGCGAACTTTACAAAACGTTTTTAAGGCGATATTTCTTTACACGCATCGAATCAAAGTTAGGAAGAAACATTAAACATAAGGAAACGACTCACAAAATAATATTGAAATATATTCAGAAATTTAACTGTAGGCAGCCAATACACATATTTCACTAAGCCACTAAATATGTATATTTCTAACTTGAACAAGCTTACAAAATTTACACTTCTCTCAAGATTCATGGTATATCAGAAGTTTTACAGTTTACTACACGAAGTTGGTAGTAGAGGAAAAGTGAAAATGAAAGGAAGGAATACTTTTTCTTCCTTCTTCAGATAACAATAATACTCCTAATGTTTTTTGTTTCCTTTTTCCCTTCATTTCTCTCGTTTTCTTTATCCTTTTTTTCTTTCCTCGTCAGAAAAACGCAACTTGAATCTTGATAGCCTTGAGGAACCATAAAGTACGCGAGTGCAAAAGTGGCTCAAGCTACGATAATATGTCATCTTAATGATGCCACGAATAGCTTGGAGACATTCAATATTCCATGTAGACTCCTTTCTTTTTATTTGCGAACTGGAATACAGTTATTTCTGCGAGACAGAATGAAAACTTAACGACATGTTTACAGCTGTTGGTTGACACAACGTCAAAACTCTTCTATCACGCGTGAAGTTACATTTATTGTAATCGGTAGAACGATAAGTTTGCAGACGTAATATTCACTTCGTCATGGTTGAGCAAAGCTATAAATTTTGTTATTGCTTTAATTTCTTCGCGTTTCAAAGGTGCACATTTCCTCGGATGTAACTTATGTTCGTGTTTACGCATACAATTAATTTTACGATGACAAGTTTCAAGTAAATATTAGTTTGGTGTCGCGCGGTTTTACAACATGCTTAGTGTAAATCAGTTCATTTATTTTTATACTATTGCTGCAACTGTCTTTCAAACTCTAGACAAAATAATTTCAAAACATTTAATTTACGACTGAAGAAAAAAGTGAATTCACTCCCACCCTCCTTTCTTCAGAAGTAACACGAACTTATTTTCTCAATAAGGATATAGTAAATGAAGGGATTGAAACTTCAGAAGAGTAAAAAAGCATTTCTCTAAATTCGCGAGAATTTTAAAAGTTGGGCTTCCTACAGCTGTATATTACCTTTAACGGCGAATCTCCTATGAGAAGGCTGCACGCAGTTTAGCGGCAGGCGGATAGAGGCGATTAGGCAAGTTATGAGCTAGCAAGAATCAGCCTTACGTACATTCGCGCTCCCAGCCTCCAGTTGCGGCCATTGTGTTCCGATAACACAAAATTCAAAATTGTTGCCAATACATCTGCCTGTGACTTAATATTTATATTTTATTAAATCTCTCTCAGGAAATAAACACATAATAGAAATGAATATGTTGACACTTGCTGTACCACATTCGTTGTCATTTAACCATTAATTTACATACAATAAAATAAATCTTTAAATATAGAAACACGATACAGTCTACATTTAAAATCATTATTTTCAACTACATTTATTGATTACTGAGAAAAATAATACACGCGAATGCTTACAGGAAGATTTCCCCTTAACTTCTGTTAGGCTGACAGTCCTCATAAAACTCGAACCAATACGCAAGTAATTAAATTAGGTTCTATGTTCTGTGAAACGGCTGGCCTTGCGTGGTTCGAAGAAAAAAAATTAGCATTACCATTTACATAATGACTACCTGACCTGCCACGAAACAGTGAAGTGACACAAAAATCTGCTAGACAGAATAACTATTTATTGTAACTGTGCTCGCAAGGCGGTAGGTAGACATTTTCACACTAGAGAAGATATCCCGGGATTAGGTCGTAATTTAATTGCAGGCTGGTAAATGGCTAATAGATCTCCACATCTAATATAATGAACTTTGATCCGATTGAAAAAGTAGACAGAATGTAAAATCGTTTGCGTTCCAGCTTGTCTAAATATGAATTCGTGAATCTTTCCAGTTCTCAACGAAAAATATTACAGATAAAACAGTTTTGTAGTGACTACAAAATATTTGGTCAATTAAGTCCCTGCCAAATAATTTGGTGGTGAACACCAGATATTTTGCAACGGCCACGAAACTTTTCGTTGGATTGTTTATTATTTTGTAATCACCAACAAACAACTGAATGAACACTGCTAACTATTTGGTGTTCACCACAAAAATGCTTGGTAGGGACTAAATTGACAAATTATTTTGTAGCCACTACAAAACAGTTTTTTCTGTGAATTATTACAATTATCTTATTGGGACGTCACATACTTTACTATCAGTATTATATAACTGTTATGTTTATATTAATAAGTGGCGGAAATATACAAAGTGTCTAAAAAAATTAAAAAAAAAAAAAAAAAAAAACAAGGCCTCAAACCACGAATGATTTATATATACCTAGACGTCTTCACTATGCCTGAAATATGTTTGTGGTTCAAATGTACACTTCTGAGGAAAATCTGATCTGATCAGAACACATAAGTGAAGAGGAAATACCACAAGGGCGTCAAGCTCGAACCACTCTAGTCAACAATATGACAGTACAACCATCAATATGGTTGAAAGTTATTTGTCAATCAGAAACTTCCGACGAACTCGCCAGAACGGAGCGCCACCAGTATGGAACATTCCACATCGTTTAGTAATCAATCGAACACGAAGCCTGTGTCTCACAGAAAAAAACAGTTTTGTAGTGGTAACAAAATATTTTGTCAATTTAGACCCTACCAAATAATTTTGTGGTGAATACCAAATATTTTGTAATCACCAACAAACAACTTATTGAACGCTGCAAAATATTTGCTTTTCACCACAAAAATGTTAGGTAGGGACTAAATTATCAAAATATTTTGTAGCAACTACAAAACATTTTTTTTCTGTGTACAATATAAAACATATTTTTCAATTAAAAAAATAAATTGCAAATAATCCCTTATACATAAATCAGTGGCCCAGTTCAAAAGGGAAACAACTCAAAATTCTCAGTTTTGAATAAAATGCGTATATAAAAATTTCCGTTGCGCCGAAAAATCTGTTAGTTAACATATTTGGTTGATGTTAATTTGAAGCAAAAGTACAGAGGCTACTGTTTGAGGTGTTTAAAATGTTTATAGTCTGCCTTTGTTGAAATTATCACACTTTAAATAAAGTAAGTACAGTTTCTAGCTCTTTACTGGCAATCAGAACAAAGTGGCATGCTATTTAAAACAAATGAATTTACGTTGTCGTTATTTTTTTTTTTTAACTGAGTAGTGTGCACTCCTGTCTGAGTTGGTGAGCCAAACTCATGAAGGTTTTTTTTTTCTCCTTTTGAACTGGGCCACCGATATCATCTTGAATATAATCCTCTTATGGCATGTTTCAAAATTGGTAACTCATAGTTAAGAGGTGTACAAATAGCCTACAACTGTTGCATTGTGTATTTACAAACATTATTTGCGTAGCGATCCGAACAGAACATAATTACTAAATTGCCCAAAATGAAACATGGTCTACCCTCATGATGAAAGAAAGAAAAAATTCAGAACCCGTCGTGGCTTCCAGTCGAAGAATGTGACGACGTCCTTGACGGATCTGATTAGCTGAGACGGCTGAAGGTTCAGATAAATTACGAACGTGATCAAACAGCCGGGCAGTAAAGCTGTCGAACATTTTCAAATAAATAAGACAGCAAAAGTGCGGTTCGGGTGGCGGGCGCTATCTTGCAACTTTGTTCGACCGGTTCTTTGTGTCGAGCAGTTTGATGAGGAAATTGGACAGCGGGACAAGTCGTGACATAAACTGAGAGACACGTCAAGAGTTTGATAGCCTTGCTTATGGGTCTTGCCTGTTATACACAGCGGCCATCATTTCATAGTTCTTTCTGGTCTGACGTAGTGGACTATACTGGAAAGTCGCTGCATTAGATGTGGCAATACTGCAAACTACGGCAGTGTTTATAGTTCTTCAGACTCTCCCATAGCATTTCCTTTCTCTGATGTATACTCTAAATCTGAATTAGTGATTATTCACTTATTCACGCCGATGGATGAAGCAGTTTCAACTGACTGAATCAGTGAAAAACCACTGTGAAATTTGTGACTATTCACTGATTTCGATAAAGAGTGCCAACATTCCACAAGTTAATTAGTGAATGTTCACAGATTTTCCAGTAATTTTTCACTTATACAATAAATTAAAACTGTTCTTTGACAACAACTGGGAAAATCGGCGAATATTCACTGTTTCACTTGTGAGATGTTGGCACTCTTGAAGGAAATCAGTGAATATTCACAAATTAAACAGTGACTACTTTCACTGATCCAAATTGTCGAAACTGCTTCATCTATCAGCGTGAATCAATGAATATTCACTAATTCAGATTTGGAGTGTATAACTACTGATTTTTGATGCAAATTATTTCGCATCAACTTGTTTTAAAGACTTACGCACACATATCGTTACCTGAATTGTAAAACCTCGTAACTCCATTTTTTTTTTTTTTAGGATTGGACATTTTAGCACTGTAAAGCCATCTTCATAAGGAATTTTCAAAGAAATATTCTTAAATGTAAGTAGAAGAATTACATTTTTGTTACATATATACAATATTGTGTTTTTTTTTTTTCAGTGTGGGGGAAATTGGATAGTTTTTTTCTCTCTTTTTTTTTAATATATGAAAAATGGAGTTACGAGGTTTTACAATGAATGTGACGATATACGGCTCTGCTTGAAGTATGACAGTGTTTGATCACCTATATGAAATTGCATTTGGCCTTGTCAAACATGGTCTCACCAAGAACAAAACAATTTCGATATTGTAGAAACTACGTTGACAACTAGCAACCAGTCATATTTCCCCTCACTAAATAAAGCATCGAAATGAATATGATAACTGAAACTTACACTTCGCGAGGGAAGTGAATTCATCAAGACGTAACCACGTAAGCAATACGAGGTAGCTGACAATAAGATTTTCATAATTTGAAGAAGGCAGTAATTTCATTGCACTAAAATTCGATAGGAATTTCAAATTTCTCAATCGACTTGTTGGATCACCTGCTTACCCTCGCGGCTGGACGCTGGAACAAATGAAGCACATCGTGCCTTCTCAGGCGCGTAGTTAGCAAACACGAGCAAGGAGAAAACCGCTCTCGTGAGCTAATTGGATCGGAGGTTTCATTATCGATGCTTGATAAACCTGCGACCTGTCATTTTCGCGTAATTGTTTCCTAACAGCTGCCTGATTATACCTCGGTTTAATTACAGCGGATTAATTGCCACGCCTTTGTGGGACCTCGAGTCGGTGATCAAAGTTAAGCGGGGAAGACCAGTAGCCGTTATTCAAACATACTTAAGTCTGTAACGTGTAACCGGCTGTTTAATAGTGCGTCGGGTTTTTAATTTGGTGGTTTATATTAGGCTGTAATTAAAGATAAGACAGCAAAGTTTCCTGAAGTATTTTACTACATGTGTTTCTGGCCACAAGGTAACCACCTATATTTAATATTCACAATGATTCTCTGCGTATTCAACTATCGAAGTTCCTTGTGTTTCTACATCTCTTGTATATTGAAACCGAATAAAGATGACACCAATGCATATTTACCGTTATGCTCAAGACTCTCAATTTTTAAAATGCAAATTCAGATTTCTTTAGCGCTGGTGAGGGGATGACATGATATGTGTGGAGCAGCGCCGGAGAGAAGGGGCGGAGAAAACGGAAGATCCCCGAGAAAACCCGCCGACCTGCGGCATGGTCCAGCACGATTCCTACATACGAAAATCCGAGGACCGACCCCGCCGGGAATCGAACCCAGATCGCCTTGGTGGGAGGCGAGAGGTCTGATAATTCGGCCACAGCGTCTACAACAGCCTTAAGAACTCTGGCAAGAATAAGAATTCGTAATTTTGAATTTGTACAAAAAAACCGCTCAACTTTATACATTAAGGGTGTTCACGAGACAAAAATGCGTATTTTTATATTTGTACGACGGTGTGTTAGTTTTACAGACGTTACTTGCGATTAAATATTACACACGTGAAAATTGTTTAGCTCTTGATAGTCTTCCCGTAGCGACATGTTCAAGTCAAAATTTGCACGTTACGGGAACATACAAATAACAAAAACCAATTCACTCGCACGGAATAATTTACACTAAAATTAGATATTATGGACAACATGCAAAACTTATTTTAAATTGTCTACACACTTAAGCCCCTTTGTACTTAAAAAAATACCACACACGAAGAAAGTTTTACTGTATTCAGATTTTAAAAAAATACAAAGTAATTTAATTGTGTATTTTTAAATCTTTTATGCAAATTGTCTATAATATCACATTTCAGTGTAAATTATTACATTCGAGTAAGACACTTGGTATTTGTTATTAGGCCTACTATAATCCCGTAACTTGTGAATATTGTCTTTGGCATGTCGCTATGAGACTATTACGAAAGCTAGAAAATGTTCACAAGTGGAAAATGTAGAGATTTTTAAATGTTTGTTGCAGTGGGAGTTTACAATTAGAACATATTGGTTTGTGGACGTATGCCATTGCAAATGTTTTTGCTGATCAAACCTGTGTTGGATGACGTATAACGAAAACCGAACAAGAAAAAAAAAAATAAATATAAAAAACGCACACACAAATTGAAGAAAAAAAAGCAATCTTAAAATATTTCTGTCAGTTTTTTTCCTAAATAATTGTTACTATAGACAGCAAAGAATTCTATTGGAAAATGTTGTCACAAGTAACGTCAATTAAACTAACATTTTGCCATACAAAGATAAAATTATGCATTTTCGCATGTGAGCACCCTTAAATAAAATTATCCCAGCAAATAATAAACATAGATATGAGAGTTTGCGTGTAATCAATTGTCATAGCGGACACTATGGAGAACAAATTCTGATTTTACAACACGCACAACTCGTGAAAAACTGTTACGGAAACTGTAAAGTATGTATGAAAGTATCATTTAAATTTTAAAAATGAATGTTAACTATACTTTGTATCATTACACTAATATACTTCAGTTAAATTTTTAGCTTTAAAATATCCTGGTTATTCAGTTTCATCAAAATAGAAGGCGTATTTTCGTCATGTAGGTTTAAAAACCCGCATTGTACTCGGAAACCGTAATTACGTTTATCAGGCACAATGTAAGGAAATTGTAGTGACTTAGTCTGAAATAATTTTACACTATTTAAACATCCGTTTTAGAATAAAACTTTTTTTGCGGAAGCGTATGTACAGTACATACAATGAAATGCAGAATTACCATAAACATAGTTATTAATATTTTCGTACATAAATCCGTAGCAGTTGTTATGACTATGCAGCTTAAAGGTTTTCTTGCATGTGTTATTCTCGAAGCATCAATAACAAAAATACGCATTTAACTTTGTCGACAGTAAAAGCTCCGTTTCTATATCTGTTAAATATTAAATTGAAGGAATGTTTCACTTTATTGTAAGCTATAAACATACATCTTAAACGCGCAGTACAATTTTAATTGTGTGTTTTTGGCAACTTTTATTGTTTCGGTAACAGTTTTAGTAAGGTACAGTGTTCCACAGACAGCTACTCTATTTCTGACGTTTAGAAAACATCTTGTAACATGTAATTCAGTGTAAATTATATCATTTCCAGGGACATGCAAAATTTGCGTTATTTTCTGACAGCTGACTAGACTCCAAGTGACTATAGGCTCGTTCGACGTCTCCCTCTGGCCGATATTGTCGTGACTTGCCACAGAGAATGCTTACACGGTAGCGAGGCCAATCTCTGTAAAGACGTAACACACGTAAATGACAACACATAAAAGTTCGTAGCCAAATGAATCGCAGATTATGCCCTGTTATGTATAGGAACGTGAAGTTTAGTCTGCTACCAAATTATAACGCGAATTTTTCATGTCTCTAATCATTTCATTAAGTCTTTAAGATTTCGTTGGATGTACCTTGCAAATTTTGACTTTAACATACTGTATCGCAGTTAGGTTTATCTTGGGAAAACTTGACTGTTTGCTGGGAATCAACGTACGTCCAGTGTAGGCCTACCAGTATATTACTGGTTTTCGCACGTACTTGGAGCTTTTGAGCTATTGACTGAGCCGTACTTATCCCGACATTGTGATATTTGATGCCTGTTATTGGTCTGCAGACAGCTACGTTGTGGCAGACGTATATCACCCAGTCATATATGTTGCAAGAAACTGCAGTGTTTTCAAGGGTATGTTGGCACAAAACATTACTGCGATACACCATCATCTGTAGCCATAATGTGAATATTATACATAGTAAAAATTTCCCATAGGAGGATAGTCTGTAGTGCCATTCAGGGACGAATTTAACAGGGGGTAGGGGGGAGGAGGCACTACCGGGCTGAAGGGCCTTCCATCCGCCCCCCCCCCCCCAAATCGTGTTGGAACATTATGTAACAAAGTATGTCCAGTCGCCTCCAGGGAACTGGAGTTTTGTTCTATGATGATCCAAGTAACGTTTAATGTGTCCTACTTGTATGCATGTTATTTTTAATGTTCTGTAACAGTAAACAACCACACTTTTGAGATGGCTTGTAATTTCTACAATCCATAAAATCACATAAGCCCCCCCCCCTCCCCCCAAATATTTTTCTACATCCACTACTGGTACCATCCACAAAACAGACAGTATTTCGAACCAATATATAAATAAGAAGTTCACAATTTGAACTGCCTTAATGTTTTGGAAAACAGTCTAAAAGGAGTTAATTGCCGGTGGAGTTGAGCCGCTGTTGCGCGTGGGTCAGTGGTAAGCCCTTGCCTGAAACAAAAGCTGGGTGTCGGCGCGCGCAGTGATCCTGCAGCTTCACGCGCTCACACACACAACCACACACACACGATCTCTCGCGCGTTCTCGCCCTGGACGACAATGAAGACTGGAGGAAGCAACTCGATACAACCGAGACATCCTTGGAGACTCGCTCATCAAAACCCTCTCCCCTTCCGCCTCTCAGCCACATGTTACGGCCTCGCTCTTCAGTTTTGCAGCGGTTTGGAAAATATTTTTTTAAACGCAAATTAATCCATACATAAAAAATTCATTCTTACGGCATTAACACTTATATATCATCGTTTGTATCTGAATTTTCCTGTTGCAATACACCACACGGATTTTTAGATTTTTACCCCTGAAATGTCACATATTTTGTTGTCAAAACACGTCAAAATGAAGCAAAGTAATGTTTTGCCAGCAAACGGCACATTATTAAAAAAAAAACTCTGGCAAAATTGTATATCGTATGACTGTACACAGTCACAAATTTTTTCAAATCATTTGGTTAAAATTTATGAAATAGTGTTGGTTTTGTAGACTTTACTTGAGCGAGTACGTTTTTCTCTTACAAATAAAATGGTCAACCAGTTTTCCCATTATGACATTTCAGAGTCAAAATTTACATGTTTTTAGTCCTTATAAACCGCAAAAGCCAACGAACATAAATAAATTAAAAAATTCTCACTGAAACTACATGTCACGGGCCACTATTTCACCTGTTTTAAAATCCATTACATAGTATTGTTATATTTTTAAAAAAATATATAAAAAAAAAGAGACAAAATAAATTAAAAAATTCAGATATTTTTTTAAAACCATCCCAGCGTTCGCCTCGAGCGATTTCGAAAAAAAAAAATGGAAAACCGAAATCAGGATGGTCGAAGCCGTTGATTGAACCCGGATCCTCCTGGATGCGAATCCAACGTGGTACCGTTCTGCCACCTCGCTCGACAGAGAGAGAAAGAGAGAGAATGAGTGATGGCGTGGTGGACGGGTCAGACAACTGTTTTCCGCGGAAGACTGACAAATGGTCGGTATTACGTGAGCAGCCTGCAAAAATGGTGCGCGAGAAGCGAGGGTTGACTAAAGTTACCTTGCGTCCAGCTCTGAAGACATACGCCAGATCCAGACGAGCTGGCCGTTACGACTAGAGTTACAAGACGTCTGACAAAAAACAGGACGTGTCCTCCTTTTTAAGATCATATTTTTGCGTCTGGTTTGTATTTCTCGTGACGCTGAAAAATGTCCGGCTTCCCAACCGGTTGAAATACTACATTAAATATTTTAATCCCCCGCGGTTTTTTTTTTATAACTCGAGGCGAATTGGTTTAGAACCTTCGTAAACAAGCAGTGTTTGTTTCTATTTTGTTTTAATGCTTGAAAGTTCTTGAATGTTTAAAACTTGCGTATTTAGAACTGTTTGTTGAGTGTGGAAAAAATCTAATAAAATGTACCAAACATTGGTTCAATAGGAAGGTCATTTGCTCGAAATTCTTGCTATCTCATTATGCAGTCATCATCATTGAACTCTTATGAAGTATCAGAATTGTCCGACGCATTGTCCTCCTTTTATAGGCGTTGCCTACGTCACAGAACATGGATAGGGATCCGCATGTTAAATAGACTGAAGAATGATGTTGGACTCAGTATCTGTTCAACCTGCGTACACGTCGCCACTGATTTTTGTTCATCTCGGTGCGGTGCACATTACTATAGGATCTTTTTCATTTCAAGTACCTTGAAAAACTGTGAGCAACACCTTCCTACTCATACTTTTTTGCTCCACATTCTAATTTCCTTTAGCAATTATTTACTTTCTTGTCCTAGATAAATGTTTTTGTCTGAAAGCGATATCGATGAAAGAACCTTCTCTCCCCTTCTTACAGGCGATATAATTTAACATACGAGAGGCTCAGAACCAACCAAAATGAACCAAATCCATATTTTTCTGACTTTGAGACAGATCGTTTATGAATTTTTGCAATTCATGTTTTTTCACTGTCAAAGTAAATACCATGTCCATACTTTATTTTCCGTCTACAAAAATACTATCGTTACGAACATTAGCAGATTTAAGTTCAGGTTACACGGAAATCTTTAGAGACTTATTTTATTCATTTAGTTCTTGAAGGCTTGGTTTACTTTGGCTGTGAGACCATCATATATATCTTTATATTCTTGCTCTAGCTAGACTTCCGGATGGGCAGTGTTATTAATCATCAGTGTGTGACAAGCTTGGTCATGAATTTTTCTCTGAGACTGTGGCCTTATATTTTCAATCCACACGGGGAAAGTATTTGTGGCAGATACAAAATATTTTGCTAGTACTGAGACAGCCAGATAATTTTTTTTTTTTTGCTCTGACCACAAAAACGCATTGTTGCCACTACTAAATCATTGTGGTCTCCAAAAATTATTTTCTGTGTTACTACAAATACGCTGTCT
Organism: Medauroidea extradentata; assembly: GCA_003012365.1. NCBI lineage: Eukaryota > Metazoa > Arthropoda > Insecta > Phasmatodea > Phasmatidae > Medauroidea > Medauroidea extradentata. The sequence continues at coordinate 301,395 of PNEQ01011253.1, read as the reverse complement.
AGATGCTAACAAACATTTCTTTCGTGTTGTAGTGGGCAGATAAATCGTTGCCCAAGTATGTGAGTCAGTAAGCCAAGCGAGGTGCACTGAAAGAATAAATTTTGTAGGAAGACTCCCCAGCGAAATCATGTTGTAGTAACCACAAAATAATTATTTAGGGGGCCACAATATTTTAGTGGTGTCAGAAAAAAAAGTTTTCGTGCTGACCACAAAATAAAATTTGCAGGGTAAATACCCACAAAATATTTTGTAGTTGTAACAAAATTGTTTTTTCTGTGGCGCAATGGTAACACGTTAGACTAGCATCTGGGAGGACTCTGGTTCGATCCCCGGCTCCGGTCATCCTGATTTCGGTTATCCATGGTTTTCCCGAAATAGTTCCAGGCGAATGCTGCGATGATTCCTTTACAAAGGCCATGGCGACTTCTCTTTCAGCTGCTGTCATTGTACCAAGTTGTGTCACCAGCTATAATGACCTTGATGTCGACAAGACGTAAAGCCGACTCCACTATAAATGGTTCGGGATAAAGTAAGAACTCAGAAAAGTCCTGCTGAAGTTAAATTTTTAAGCCAATTCGTATCTTTTCGCGCGTAACGGCTAACGACGGGAAATATCTAACCTCGCTGGACACGTCACTTAATGTTTGCGCGTGTGAGATAAATTGTTCAGTCAGTATGAATCGATACAGTTTGATGAAAAAAGTTTATTAATTAAATCAAATACAATTACGTCGATTTCGGTTGATTTTTGTTTCTGTATTGTTATAATTAAATAGGAAAATACATGGAACAATATTGCGTAATTTCGCTGCCAACCATACAAGCAGTAAGACAACTATAGTTAGGGTTGAATTACATGCAGTAACGGTTAGTGATATTTTCCAAAGGTTAAAATTTTAGTGCTCACTTTATCCCGAACGACCTATACCAACCGTGAGTTAGTAGATCACTATATTTAGTTTTCTAAGCCACCTTCCAAGATGCAGTAGCTCCTAGCTCATGAAAAAACACGTAAATTCCTTAAGATAAATCCTCGTCGATTGGCTTTTAACCTCCTGGAGCCGATAAGAGGGCATCGATACGGGCGTCAATAATTATACAGCTTCTTTTTTGCAAGAAGCACTTAATGTTTTTGTTGTATTGTTTTTTATGAAAATTTAAACGATGATCATATAACTCCATTTGTAGGAATTACGGTATACGGTCAAACGAAAGCACTATTTTCCTGTTTTTTTTTTCTTTCGGATAACCTATAGGCATTTTTAGGGGCACAAAAAACGTGTTTCTTTTAAGTTTGCCATACTTTTAAAACCATGGTAGCATGCTTCAAGTTTGTTTTCTTTTAATATGATGTGGCATTATTATATGATTCGAAGTCTTTATGTATGTCAGAGCAAAATATTTTTTAAAGATTTCACGGTGTATGACAAATGGTTATAAAATAGTTTGGTACGATATTAAATAATTTTTGGGAAGAAGCTGCATGACTTTTACATTGTTTTGAACATAGTAAAATTATAACTGATCGACAAAACTTAACTTGCGAGACAGTTCAATACGTCAATAAATACCTATAATTTTCGAAACTTATAGGAATAAGTGACTAAACTGGACCTTATGTGGCTCGATACTCATTGTCGTCCGTTTGTCAGACTTTTTTCATCTTGGTTCAGGGTTCTGTCCACGAAGAGTGCATTTAATGAATATTGCTATCCTCGGTGGAACAATTTGAAAGGTAATTCATTCTCTGAAACAGTAGTTACGCAAAATTTCTGCAAAAATGTTGTCATTTTAGATACTTAGCCAGCCAATTACTTTATTTTTAAAATTTTAACTAAGAACATTCAATATTGATAGTTATATTTTAAATAATAATGCATACGATTTTTTTAAAATCCTTTCTGTCGCAATATTCCTGAGTAAATATTACGTAGTCCACATTTTGTTTGAAAGCATTAACTTTCAAATTTGTCCGTTGAGGAGTAATCTCGTTCATATAAATTCCCCATTTAATTTTCGATACTGCAAACTTGGTAGGTAGGTAGGTACCTCAACTTTCAGCATTCTTTCTATTAAAAAGCCGCCGCATTGAAAAAAAAATGCTAATTGGTCACCATAACATATTTTGTCATTATGGACCTTACCAAATGTTTTTGTGGCGTCCACAAAAAATTTTTAACTTCTACAAAATATTTTTGCGAGGTCCATATTGACAAAAAAAAACATTTGTGGCCATCACAACATCGATTTTTCAGTGCGTGTATTTGAGGAGAGCTTCAGAACTTCTGTACGATCTCCCTAGTCACCAACAAGCGGCGAGAATTCCGCGCCACAACCAAAGAGTTCGCACACTCGTCAGTTTTTATTGCGAGCGTTAACGCCCTCTTTTAACAACCGAGCCTTGTTTTACACAGCAACTGGTTTTGCCCGAGGCGTACACTTTCTCGCTCAAGTTTTGTTTGTACTAAGTGCTCGTATGGGTGAAATAATACACAGAGAATTAGTTGCCAACTATTATATATATATATGTAGTTATTATTTTCAATGAGAATGTACACTTATGAGTAACTGTTTGTACATTATAATGAATTTGATAATAAATACTTTGGGCTAATTCTCTGAAGAATAATATGTGTGTGTGTGTGTGTGTGTGTATATATATATATATATATATATATATATATATATATATATATATATATGTGTGTGTGTGTGTGTGTGTGTGTGTACATACACATATACATACACGTATGCATAACCTACATACATTCACACATTCATACACGCATACACACATACATACACACACATACCCGCGTCTCTGTTCTGTGACGGGTAATTTCATTATTGAAACAGCAAATGTTTGTGACTTGCGTACAAGCAGTTAATCTGTGACATAGTAACGTTCCCCACTCGTAGTCGGGGCAAGATGCTAGTGTTTCAGGATGTTAGAACAAAATATATCCATAATTTTCTTTGGAGTATTTTAATCCCACGCGAGTAGATCATTTTCTCAGAAGTATTAACTCTTTTCGTTTATTTGTTTCCATAATGAAAAAAATAAATAAATCGCCGCAGTTGTACTGACTCAAAACTACACACATGGAACTAATTTTTTTGGATGACTTCATTTTGTAAAGTAATGTCATTAAATCTGGTCAGTGTTTGTAGACCTATGCTTCAGTTCGAACCAGTTCTCACACTACGGCAAATGTCCCATTTATAGTCAGGGTGTGTTTGATATGTCGTGGGAACTAAGGAAGAATTCATATTTTCCCTCCATCCCTCGGCTAGATGTTCGGAAGGTGCAACCGTCGGGTTTGTCAGAAGTGACAAAGCTTTCATGCGCCGCTTCGCACATACACATACACATCCACACGTATCGGTGAACACGTATATATGTGTGGTTCCGGTGCGTTGTGCCCCCTCCCCCACGTAGATCCTCCCTCTCACAAGGTCTGACAGGGCAGGAAGACCAGATCAGCACAGCTGACTCCTGCAAGGTGGCCTCGGGGCGTCCAGGGGGTAGGGGGGCAGTGGAGGCCTCCACGATGGGGCTTTCAGGTTGAGAGATTTCAATGAGTGGGTGGGAAGGGAACCCGAGAACGGCGACCCGTCGCATTGACGGCCGTGGGGAAGGAGCGGTATATAGGAGGAGGGGCGGGGGA